>JARHVA010000252.1:3317500-3430000 GCA_037957365.1 Torreya grandis | reverse complement strand
CCCACACCATCACCATCTACCTATCCATGAATGGAGGGCCATTTCCCTGATAAGGTATTGTGCAAGGAATTGATGGTCCATAGTTGGTGTGGAAAAGTGATCGAATGATGCTCTCCCTCCCCACTACAGTATTTACCTAGAGACTAAACTTGATATTATCAGAGATATGTGAGTTAATTCAACTCAAGATCTGGAGAGCTTGGTTATTTTATAAAGGTTAAATGCCTAATATAAATGTAAATATAATATTTTTATTGTACATGAATAATAGTTACCATATTATTGGACTATTTGTGGATGAGTCTTAATGTATTTACTTTCCTTGCAGTTGTAATATGTTATATTGCATTCAGAATTAAAATTGGAATTTTATTTCTATAAGTTTGTAATAATATAATTTGATTTATATTACTGTGATTTTAAGTGAATGATTGTAAAGTAAATTTAAAAAAAATTACTTCAATAATTTTAAGTACAACTGAAAGGGTTCTAACATATGGTATCAGAACTTAGGCTCAAACTCTATGACTTATTGAGTTTGCTAACATTTTTTTATTCTTCTATCTAGTGAGAAAGAAGAATGGTGCAAACTAGAGCATCAGGTGAGGGTCCTTCAGATGTTAATAACCATTCAATTGATATTAACTTATTTATTGTTGAGCATTCATCAAATATGTATTAGATTCTTGTAACCATGAATACTAGGGATCAAATCATAACCCTAAAATAAGAAGTTCATAGCTAAGGCAAGGAAGAACTTCAAGAGGAACCTATAGAGCACCCCACTGAACTAGAGAACCAACAAGATATGAGAGCTCAGGCAGCTGTGGAGTTGTCTAGGAATATGAAAAAGGTGAGTCCCCCTAAGTTCAATCAGACTGTTTTAGGTGTTGGAGCCAAAGCATGGTTGACAGAGATGGAGAAGTATTTCAAGATTCAAAACTACTCTGAAGTCATCAAATCAGTTTGGGGAGCTTACTAATTGGCTAGTGAGGCGGCTACTTGGTAGGTCAACAAGAAGTTGAATGAATCTTAACTCAACCACCACAACTTGGGATAAGTTTGTGATGTTATTCAAGTTGCAGTGTCTACCTCAACTTTATTTTGATCAAAAGCTCATAGATTTCCAAAATTTAAAGCAAGAAGATTTGTCAGTGAATGAGTATTAAGAAAGTTCACCAAACTTTTGAAGTACATACCTCAGTACCAAGCTAATGAGAGGTTCAGAATCAAGAAGTTTATCATGGGATGAAAACCCTAGATCGATGGTGAAGTATATGTTCATGAACCTTCTACTAGGGACCAGGTCTTTGAGAAGGTAGTGATGTAGGAGCAGAAGTTGAAGTCTTTTACACAGATCAGGGAAAAGTTTAAGAAAAAGTTTGGAAGTTCTAAGCTAACTTTGAAGAAAAATAATTGGAAGTAGAGGAGTGAAGACTCCAAGGGATATCCCAAGAACCAAAATTCCAAATTCAATAATGGATATGGCAACAAGAAACTAGGCAATGGCTTCAAGGGTAATTTCAAGGGAAACCCACAAACTAACATGAAAGGTCCACATGTAGGTTGTTTTAATTACAAAGGAGATCATTATGCTTGTGAATATCCTCAAGACAAGTCAAAGAACAAAGGTCTTAGTTTTTATTATGGTAAATTTCAACATCAAATTCATGCAACAATCAATAATTGATAAGTCAAATTTCAAGCATCGCCCATAGAGTTGTCAAATATTTTGTTTGAACATCCAGTTTCTATTTTGATAGATACATGGGCTACTAAATGTTTTATAGCTCCTAGAATACTTAGTAAGTTTCCTATAAAAGTTAGATAAATGGTAAATGCATGGTCAGTATAGTATGGGAATGACTTGAATGTCATGGTTAATAGGTGTCTAGTAGAAGTAGAGATTAAGTTGCCTAAATTTACAACTATTGTCAAATTGTATGTAGCACCACTAGGGTCATATTATGTGATCTTAGGAGTCAATTGGCTTGTTAAACACAAGGCTAAGGTTAACTATTGTTTATTAAAGGTTGAGTGTCTTGATGATTTTGGAAATCAGACACAAATTTAGGGAGAAAAGAGAGAGTTGAAGCTCAAATAGATTTCTGCAATACAACTAAGAAGGGCTCAAGCAAAAGGGTACTAAGAATTTATCATCAAGATAAATGAATTGGAGGAACTTGATGAACCATATCTCAAAGATTACCCATTTCTTAGAGATTTCCATGATGTATTTCTATAATAATTACCACAATCTAAGGCACCATATAGAATGACAACCATTGAGTTGGTCAAATTAAAAGCTTAACTCTAGGAGTTATTGTCAAAGGGGTTGATTAGACCTAATGTGTCATCATCAAGTACACCAGTTGTTTTTGTGAAGAATAAGGATGGTAATCTTTGACTTTGCATTGATTATAGAATGTTGAATAAGGAAACTATCAAAAATAGGTAGCCACTACCTTATATAGATGATCTTTTTGATTAGATGTGGGGAGCAATAATCTTTTCTAAGATAGATCTTAGAGCAAGATATCAGTAGTTAAGGATTCAAGAAGAATATATTCCAAAAATAGATTTCAAAACTCATTATGGGCATTATGAGTTCACAGTGTTAAACTTTGGATTAACAAACGCATTAGCAACATCCATGAATATCATGAATAGTGTGTTCAAAGATTATTTGGATCATTTCGTGTTGATATTTTTGGATGACATTCTTATATATTCTAAAAATGAAGATGAGCACCTAAAAAAATTGGAACTAGTTCTATAGTGGTTGCAGAAGCACAAGCTATATGGTAAGTTATCTAGATGTGCATTTTTCCAAAAGAGAGTGAAATATCTAGGGCATATTATTTTTGTAAATGGTATTTTTGTAGATTAGGCTAAGATAACATCCATTATGGAGTGGTCGATGCCAAGAAATCTGTAGGATGTATGCAGTTTTATGGGATTAGTAGGCTATTACAAGAAATTCATTTTAAACTTTTTCAAGATAACTAATCCAATTACTTTGTTGCAATGAAAGAACCAAAAGTTTGTCTAGTTAGAGAAATGTGAAGTAATTTTTCAAGAATTGAAAAGAAGACTTACTTCAGCACTAGTGTTGAGAGTTCTTGATCCCAATGGTCATTTTTAAATGATCATAGATGCATCAAGAGAGGGTATAGGTGGAATCATTATGCAAGATGGTGCAGTAGTGGATTTTGATTCAAGGAAGCTAAAAATTTATGAGTTGAATTATGCCCCTCATGATCTTGAACTCGCAGTAATTATTCATGATTTGCAAGTTTGGTGACACTATTTGTTAGGAAAATGATTTGAGCTCAATATTGATAACTTGGGACTCAAATACATGTTCACTCAGCCAAATTTGAATGTTCATTAGAGACATTGGTTAGAGTTTCTTTCTGACTATGGCTTTGATATTGATTACATCAAAGATAAATAGAATAGAGTAGCAGATGCCTTGAGTTAAAGAAAATAAATAGCAGTTATGGCTACTATCAGGGGTACTTTTAGCGATAGTGTAATTAAGTTTTCTCTAAGAGATGAATTCTATGATCAAGTCAAGAAAGCATTTTTTTCTGATCATGCGTAGAATCTTTGGTGTAAAGAATTTAATTTTGAGAGTGATGGTATTTTACATTATAATGAAAAGATGTACATTCTAGATCGAGGGAATCCACAAAACATAGTACTTAAGGAATTGCACAATGCTTCATATTCTAGACATTCAAGAGTGACCAAACTCATGTTAGAGCTTAGACCTCTATATTTTTGGAAGGCAATCAAGAAAGATGTGGTAGATTTTATTTCACATTAATTGGAATCTCAACACGTGAAAGATGAACATGTGCAGCCAACTAGATTGTTATATCTGCATGATATGCCAGAGTGGAGGTGGCAAGTTATTAGTATGAACATTGTCCAAGAGTTTCTAATGTCATAGAATAAACATGATATTATCTTGGTAGTTGTGGACAAACTAACCAAGGTGGATCATTATAAAAAATTGGTAGTTTGAGTAGTTTGAGTGTGGCTTGTGACACCCAGTCCATAGGACCTTCTTGCATGTTGTCATGACCCTTCTAGACACTTTTTTGCTTATTCTCAATCATTTATATCCTTTCAAATGATCATTTTAGCTCAACCAAACTCTATTTTCTAGGCCAATCCTATCCCCCCAGGTTTCAAGCCTATAGGATGGGAGCGTCAGACCTGGACTATAGCACCAGACCCTAGGCTGTCTCATTTTTAGTGCTCCTATCCAATCACATTTTGAGCCCAAATAATCATTTCCATCTAATTCTTATTCTTCATTATGTCAGTCTAGCATGAATACATTTAACCCTTGACCAATAGATCCCTATAAAAGTCCATTCAAAGTTCATTTACAAGGGAGGTGAAAAATCTTACAAAGTAAGCAAGAATATAAACAAACCACTAAGGCAAATTTCCCTATTCTCTGCATATAGTCACCCAACACAGTTGCAAACATATTCAAACCCTCATATCAGTCCATAACCACCTCAAGCACTCTCAATTTAGAATTTTTGCATCCTCATTACATTATTTCATAAAGCACATCAAATCGGAAAACTACATATGGTTTGATCTCTCTTTAGAGTGTTGGTATGTAGGCAGTGTGCCCACATAAGGGGTGTAGATACATGTTCAGTGCATCTTACACACAATAACCCCCTCTTTCTCAAGTTTTATCAAGCATAATAAAGGTTTAGGGTTTTAATATTTACTCAAATCTATAAGGAGCTCCATTAACATTTAGTACTTAGGATTTCATAGGTGGACTCATATAGGGATAGTGAACAAAACCTAGAAAACTTAGTTCTTTATGACCAGTTTGGATAACAGTAGCAATAGTGGACTATAGCATCGAACCTTGAAGTGTCATATTTTTAGTGCTCCCATCCTTTCACCAAATGAAATATAGATTTTAATTTGTGATACTTTCCCAATCTTGCACAACCAGTTTCAGCCTTTGTCTCAGTCTAGTTTTAAGCTAAGTTGTATTTCTTCTTATTTATTATTATTCTTAGAAAGGTTTAAAAGACACAATAAATTATACAAATTAGTACTATAATTATTGAAATATTATTCATTGATTTATTATTCTAGACCTTTAACTAAATTAGGAATAAAACTCCATTATTCCCAAAAAAAGTTAAATTAGTTACCAATATCATAGAATAGGCACAATATGATCTAGTAGTTGTGGACAAACTAACCAAGGTGGATCATTTTATACCAGGAAATTTGACAGATGATGCACCTACCCTTGTAAAGAGGTTCATAAAGGAAGTGTATAGGTTGCATGGATTCTCAGAGAAGATCATTTTGGATCATGATCCGAAGATGACTTATAGGTTTTGGGTAACTCTAAACTCAACTTTGGGTACACAACTAAATTTAGTATTGCATATCACCCAAAAATATATGGTTAAACTGAGTGAGTAAATCAAGTTTTAAAGGATCTTCTACATATGTATTTGATGGACCAGTAATACAAATGAGAAGGTTATCTCTCATTGGTTGAGTTTGCATTTAAAAACTCATATTAGTCATCTTTGAAGATGGCACCATTTGAGGCATTGTACCTAAAGAGGTGTAGGACACCAATCAATTGGGATAGGTTAGAGGACAGGGTAATCTTCGGACCTAAGATGTTTTTTGAAATGGAATATTAATTAAAGTTAATTAGACAAAGATTGGTCGAGGCTAATGATAGACAAAAGAGTTACATTGATCTGAAGAGGATAGATATGTAATGTTTTGTTGGTGATAAAGTATTTTAGCAGGTTAAGCTACAAAAGAGCTCGATTAAATTTAGGAAGTCATCAAAATTGTCACCAAGATATGTAGGACCCTTTGAAGTGTTATAGTTGATCAATTCTATAGCATATATGCTTACTTTGCCACCATCCCTAGCTCTATTACCATATGTTTTCCATGTATCGTATCTTAAAAAATATATAGTTGATCCTTCACATGTTTTGGATTGGTATGCTTTGCAAGTTCTGGATCAATTAGAGTAATTGACACTCGTAAACTTCATTTGTGTAATAGAGAGGTGTTATAGTGTAAGGTCTTGTGGGACCAATACTTTGAGGATAGTGCTACTTGAGAAGACTATGATGAGTTATATAGGTTGTTTCTGTATTTGTTTGCATGATTGGATACTTGATACTAAATTTTTATTTTTGTTAAGCTCTTTTTAATATTCAAAATTATTGTTTGAATAAGTGTTAATAAGATGATGACCAGTTTTAAGGGGAGGATGTTACATCTCGATTTCACCCTATGTTTCATAACCTTAGAATCTGTGAAATAATATGATTATTATTGGTTTGATTTGAGTTTTATGACATGTTGGCTATGGGATAGTGATATGTTGATTAGATTTCATGATGTGATAGTTGTATTTCCTTATATATATATATATATATATATATTGTGGATGTATATTTGTTAGTTTTTAATTATTGGTTTATATATATGATGACTCAAACTAACTAACTACTTGTTATGAGGTGGATGTAGGATTGGTCCCACCCTTAGAGCATGACAAGGGAGAGCATCATCAGAGAGGATGGAATAGATGGGATGATTGTGGGATGATAGAGGACTGCTAGTGACCCAAACTCACACACCATAGTAGAATGACTTGTTAACTCTTTGTGTTTGATTTGGTTGCTAGTTGTATGGTTGTGAGTACTTGAGTATTTTACAGTGATCATATTTCTGTTTATGCATTAAAAAGGAGTGATTTCATTATTCTATAGTTTTAGATAGATTCAATATGTTTGTTATGATTATTGTGTTTGTGAGACGTTATTCTTGGTAATCTAGTAAATCGTGTTATTTAATGGATCTTTTAAATATAATCAAAGATAGTAAATTAAATTATATAGTTGACTTGATAAACAAATTAGTGGATATAACATTAGACTGTTTGAATATAGGTTTGACAATTATTGTTATATTAGTGTTTAATATAATATCTATGCTAAATACCTATGTGAATTATCCTAATTAAGTACTACCATTGTTAGATAATGAATCTACTTCTAGATAGCTTACCTAGTGTTAGTAATGTTGACTTTGTTATACCTAGCATGATTATTTAGTTTTGCATGTAATCAACTTTCGAATGGATTCGTTATTGAGAAGGAATAATTATGGAAGCTTCATTGGAAAAAAAATTGTTTTTGACTTGAGTAATCCTTGGGTTGAGTTTGAGTTTTGAGTTGGAATATGGATTGCTTGATTATTACATTTGACTAGGGAGTTTGATTATTTCAAACTAAAACACGTAACTTGAGTTAGCATTACTTTCCACCATAGATGGCAAGTGAAGAACTTGGGAATGACATAGTTGGGTGAAAAAGATTTTAAAAAGGAATTTAGGGGGGATTTTAGAGAGGACACAAAGGAGAGAAATTAGATTTGGGGATAGAGAAGATTTTGAGCTAAGCAGAAGGAGTCGATTTCAGTGTAAAGCAAGCTTGTTTCAAGTTGGTACTATATTGAAATTCCTTGTTTGCAATGTGACTACTGAATGGAAATATTTTGTGGGTTTTTAAGTTTCATTTTGTATAAAGTAAAAACCCTTAGGGTTTGAATGGAGGGCCATGTGGATGGCCTAACCATCCATATACCCTTACATTCGACTCAAAATGAACTTAAAAAAATACCCTGTAGGTGAATATGGAGACTTAGCTTGTTTGTTCTTAGCCTACTTTTTTGTAAATGTTAATCCTTCTGATTAGTTGTATTGATCAAGTGGGTGTTTTAATAGCTTATTTTCTCATATCAATATTTTGGAAAATGGATATGGGTTTTTATATTTTGTGGTCTATTATTTTAATATAAAAATGGGGGGGGGGGGGGTTGAGTGGAGGGATCTACGAATGGCTTGGACATCCATAGACCCCTAGATTGAAACCCACTAAAACTTAAGGTAGACCTAATCTCATAGGTATTTACCTTGATTTTGGCATGATCATGAAAATTGAAAATCCTTTGTAATTTTAAAAGCCTATGTGGGGTTGTGTAGTATTTCTATGAGTAGGGTTTTTAGGACTTAGTCAATGAAATAATGGTGTCTATTATTGAACCATTGAGTTACCATAGGAGTGAGGGATATGCTCTACCCTAAATGAAAACCTTTGATAAGAAATAAGAAATGTATAAATAGTTATGAGGTTTTTTTTTGTTCTGGGATTGCTTTTAAACTATTAATAACCATGTTGAACTATGTTTTAATGGAACCTAAGGGTTGACTATGTTAAAATGTCAATTATATTACCCAAGGATAAACGTGTCAATTTTGTGAAAATAGAGGTGTGTGTGTGTGTTTGTGTGTGTGTATAGAGTGATAAATATTTTAATTTATGAAGAATAGAGGTATATATATATATATATATATATATAATGATAAACATTACAAATTATATATGAACAGTGATATCTATATATATGTATGTGTGTATGTGTGTGTGTGTATATATATGTATATATATATATATATGGAGAGGAATATGGAATCATTGAGTAAAGCAATAGCTAGGGCTAAAAAAGAAGATGCAGTTCACTCCTCTACAACATTGATCGAAACCCAACATGGGAAATGGGCATATTATGGGGGGTGGGCTACTATGGCCAAAGGAAAAGCGGTAATCACACCAACATGTATGGGTGCCTACATACCTACTATAGGGGCTTGTGAAGATCTTAGGGAATCAACCAATGCATAAAGTTAGATGCATCAAATCATCATAGACACATAAACCAAGGAATACAACATAGGGATTGGTGATGCCACATGTCTTGGTAGGTAAATATGCACAAAGCCAATGTAATATGGATGTCGATGAAGTGTATGACAAAATGCAAGAGTAGGGATCCAACTACAAATAGAGGACACAAATAGATTTTTAGATTTAGATTAGATCTATCCCAAGATATATGCTCTACTATTGGGTAAACCCATCATAATGTGTAATGGATCTGAAACAATAGATTAAGAAAAACATTGGGATCCTTACACTTCTCCAATGTCTTATATAAAATGGCAAAAATATAGGGAATACTAACATGTTGTCTAACTATGGAATAACTAAAGATTCCCTTTTATCCCTAACTATGTGGCTGAGAGGTGGGGTGATTGGTAATGGGAAGGCACCAGTATTCTCCTATAAATACACTACAAATTCTTCCATACCAGAGGGGCCTTTCAAAAATGCTACAAATAAGAAGGTAGTAAAAACACATCATAAATCCAGTCCATAAGCTAGTGCCTATATAGTGGAACAAACATAGGTGGTTTCAACTATGGATATAGTAGAGGAAGACATGATAGTATTGTAGAGTTAAAATTATACATTTTTATTTAATACCTCTACGACACGCATATGTTATTTGGCTAAGTATATAGGTGGCTATATAAACATTTTGGGCCTTTTTAATTTATGGGGTCGAAGGAGTCTCTTTTTGTTAAAGTTTGGAAAAGATTTAAGATTCTAATGCCAATAGATGGTATCCACTTGTCACTTTGGTGCTCTTCCAAGGGAAAGGAAGCATCAATTAGGCCTCCATCAAGTATGAGGTTGCCACATGAATAAACCATAGTTCTTTTTTAAGGCAAAGGGTCGGTGCTAAATCGATGATGTGGATCATAATGATGAATATAATGGTGAGCGCTAAGCCTCGAGGAGTATCCTTTTATTAAAACTTGTAAAAACTTTGAGACTCAAATGAATGCAGACAATGCCACTTTTCACTTCAGTGCTCTTCCAAGGGAAAAAAAGTATCAAAAGGCCTCCTTTCAGCATGAGGTTGCCACATAGATAAATGGTAGTTCACCTTGAGTCAACAAGGTAGCAGAGAGGATCAACTTCTTGATCTGAAGTAATAAATCCAATGGTGCAAAATCTCCAAAAATCGTAAAGGCTAAAAATATAAGTAAAGAATAGGAAAGAGTCTCAATGACTCTAAAGAGATAGAAAGGCCTCCACATGTCAGCACAATTGGTCCCAAATCCCTAAAGAGCCAAGAAAGCCAAAGAGTTTGTGAAATGAAGGGTAAGGAAGAGTCAAATAGATAATAGATACAAAAGCCTCCATGAGTCCATACTTTGAGAGACTACAAGTTAAATACAAATAAGAGCTATAATTAGAACAAAATGAGGGAGATAGTTGGTAGAAATAACTAAAGTAAGCTCTAAGTTATTCAATTACAATGGCATCCAGGTTATGGATCTTAAAATTATGAGCATATAATTGGAACTCGATCAAGTGGTAAGGACTCATGATTGATATTTTGAGATATAAGTAGTTGATGGAGGGATCAACTAAAAGAGGAGATCATGAAGAAGAATCATCTAGATCAATAGAGATTTTAGAAGCTAGTTTTTTTAAGCATTTCTACTACCTTAACAGGTGCCTCTCCTAAGGGATCGAATGTTGTATTCTATGTATTTTGCCTTATGTACTTTATTCTCCTATCAAACTATGAAGAGAGAGTGGTGTTCTGTGCAATTATAATTTGTTTATAATTCTTGCTTCTCAATTTTTGTGATGAGCTTTTTGTTATCTTTGCATAAACACTAAAATTGTTAATCATGCTAGATGCTCTTAATTCTATTAGTGGATATTGTTAAAACTAATACTGTGTTATTTGGGTAGATGAAGATTCAGGTTATCTCTTCTATTATGAGCCTTTAGATTTGGTATATAGTCTATACTAGAATTATTGATCATGCCTTATGCTCCTTGATCATTTCAATAAATGTTGTTAGTACTAATTACTATGTTATTTGGTAAAGGAATACAATCTTGGCACATCACCTCATTAGTTTAAGTACTTCTTTATCCATCATTTCTTTCCTCTTTACATCAAACCCCAAGAGAAGATCTAGCTTCTTTAAAATTTGGAGGTCATTTCAAGGATCAAGTCCTACATATTTGAAATTTCCTATGACTTTGGTGATTAGTTGCAAAATTAAGCATCAATAGTTTTCCTAGCATGTCTGATCCGATGAAGTTTAACTAAAAGTGTATGAGAGGACACCCTTCAAGAAGAGAGAATTATGGACTAACCACAAGATCTAAATCTGCTATAAATTTGGGACTCTTAATACCGCCATTGGTAACTACTTCAAGAAGAAGGCCGACTCAACAAAATACACTAAGAAGTTAAATGGCTATTTAGGCTCTGCTCAAGAACTTTTTCAACTGGAATGGTGGAAGTCCACTTATTCTACCAACACCTCCTGATATATGGGACCCTATTCCAGCTAATGCTCTAAAATCATTATCTAAATTTATTGGAGAGGACTTTAAGACTCTAGTAGAACATCTTCAAGATGTGGCTAATGTATGTATTGTCCACTTTATCACATGATAAAATGTAGCCTTGAGACTACTTGCTGCCTATTTAAAAGAAAGTGCTCTTGATTGGTATAGATATTTAGCACCAAATTATATTGGAAACTAGGGCCAATTAATAACTACATTATATGATAGATTCAATGAAAAGGGGGATAGATCATCCCTTTTACAGTAATTAATCACTATTAAGAGAGCTCCCCAAGAAGTAATGATCAATTTCAACACTGTATTTTATAAGACTTGGCTAAGGATCCCAATCTCGGCTTGACCAACTATAGGTATGGAAATTTTTTTTTATCTCAAAGCTTTTAATTCAGATATCTCAGTCATGATCTAGTCACTAGGAGGGTAGACTCTTCCTGATGCTTATGATCTTGCTATAAGAGCATAGAATAATTTGATAGATATTGGGAAATTACCCCTAAAGCCTCCTATGCCTATGTTTCCCAAATTATCCCTCCTTGTTCAAGAAGATCTTCCTAGCACTTCCCAGGCCAATACTTCTCTATACACCTTCCCTTCATCTCAAGGAACATCAGCCATATTTCCATCTTCTTCCTCATCAGAGATGAATGGTGTCAATCACATCCTTAGAATCTTTTCTAATGAAATTCTCAATCTTAAGAGGAACCACGCTTCATATCAATGACCTCCTTATCAAGGCTTTCAAAGAAATATACCCCCATATCATCTGAATTAGTATTAAGGGGCTCATAGACCAACTCCTTCACAACCATCTAACCAAGTCATCCGTGTACCAACACCCTTACAAATAGTTACACCAAGTTCAAAAAGGGAGTCGATCCTTAGCCAAAACAATGTGGTGGAAGAGACAAATGTGTGGTGTTTTCCTTGTAACAACTCTCACATACCAAGAAATTGCTCTATGGGAAATTTTCAATAAAGAGTAGTTGAATAAAGAAGAATGGGAAACGAAAAATCCCCCTCATCAGGACCATATCAATCACTCAAAGTTCAAAATACAGCCATGATGGCTTAGATGTAAGGCATGACATTAGAACAAGAAGGAGAGATTACCCCTGAACATGCTTTATTCTCATGGGTTAAAGATGAAGAATCTATGTTCATTAATGAGGCATTTACCTCTATGAGCCCAATTCAATCTGATTATTTTACATGGTCAAAAAAGAGAATGGTAGAAGCTATAGATGTTGTTCCTATTATTAATACTAAATCAAGAAAGGTGCCATTAGCTCCTATTCCTTGGGTCCCTATGACAAGACAAGAAGTTCCAATGACTACACAGACTCAAGGAATCTCCAAAATAGCAATTGAAAGGACAAGGTATCCATAGTACTCCAAAGTACAACCACTTTGGTCAATTAATGTGATAGAAAAACTCAAGAAAGCTCCTGTTAATTTCTCATTGTGGGATATGTTGGCCATTCCTAAATAAAAATAATTATTTCAAGAAGAACTAGAAGATCAAAATGAGCCAAAGTCTAGTGCCACAAAGGAAACTCCATCAAATAGAGGTAAAGATCAACTAACAACATCTCAACCATAATAACCATCAGCCCTGGTGAATGTCGAAGAAGAGGTAAAGAAGCATAAACCTAACCTTTTCTATATGAATCTTATAGTGGGTAAGAAATCACTTCATAATTGTATGCTAGACACAGGTGCAAGTACCATGGTCATGCCTCAGTTAATAGTTGACACCTTAAATATTAAGTCTAAACCACTAACCAAAGGAGTCATGTAGCTTCATGGGAAATCAGTACAAACCATAGGGATAATTAGAGGGCTTCCATTGTAGCTGTATTCTTGCCCAAACATGATTGTTTTGTAGGATATAATAGTCATAAATATCTCTCTCATTTTTGGTTTATACATATATAGGGACTTTACAGCTAAAATAGAAGGGTATGTGTCTCTTGATTGGTCACCCCTTATTTTAAGAACCAAATATGGTTTGAAGATGAAGGTATTATCAAAACCTCTCAGCAAAGAGCATATTACTAATCAAGTAATATCAAAATTTGAAGCATCTCATGCAATGATCACCAAGGAAGCAAGAGTCTTTATGGAGGAATACACTAAAGATGATGATAATCAAAAAGGTGAAAATTATCTCTCAGATTTGACACCCAGAGACCCTTTTGATAATTTTGACTCTACTAGTTTGGGATCTTATGTGATTTATGATGAGAACCTTGAAATACCTAGGATTACAATAGACAAAGTGAGTCCCTCTATGGAAAGTCCCCTAGATGATTCTTTGGTATGGACCCTAAATTTTGATGGGGCAAGAACAAAGAATGACTCAAGAGCAAGCATATGCCTTATCTCTCCAAGAGGGAAAAATATCCTTAAAGCACTATGTTTTTAGTTTAACTACACTAACAATGAAGCTGAGTACAAATCTCTAGTGCATGGCTTAATCCTTACCCAAAAAAGGGAATAAAGAATTTGAGAGTCTTTGGTGACTTAGAATTAGTGGTCAAGCAAATCAGGGAGACTGTAGCAGCAAAGAATACAAGAATGGGGTCTTACCATCATAGGGTGTGGGATTTAGTTGAAGGTTTTGATGCCTTCAATATTGAAGTCATCCCAAGGTCTCAAAATGTTGAGGCAGACAGAATGGCTCAAATTGGATCCTAGTTTGATCCAACTAAAGATATACTAATTAACAAAGAATCAGTCAAGGTGGTCATACGTCCCACCATTCCTAATAACATATATAATTAGAAAGTGTTTGAGAGTAATTTTTAGATCATTTTATTTCTATAGCAATCAGGAGAATTTTTTAACCAACTACATCCTAAGATCGAAGAGGCGTATGGTGACCAAATAATTCAACTAAAGTCTAACAAGCTTCTAAGGGAACTGATAACCCTCAAGAATCTGTTTGACCCTAATGATGCAAACCTAGACAAAAGAAAGTTCATAGCAAGCAAAGAAGATTACTTAGAACTTGAAATCTCAGAGGGGAGAAATCTAAAAGTGGGTAAGGTTACCACTCAAAAAGAAAAGATAAATTGGTATCTTTGTGCAATAAGTATAATAAGGTGATAACATAGACATATGAGGATCTTCATGGTTATAAAAAAGAAATTATCCAACATACTATCGACCTAATAGAAAGATCAAAGCCTATCTACCAAAAGCAAAGGCTAGTGAATCCAAGAATTGAGTCTCTCATGGCAGAAGAGCTCAAGAAATTATTGGAGTCCAAGATTATCTTTCCCATCAAACATTCCACATGGGTCTCTAACTTGGTCCCAATAAGGAATAAAAATGGAGAAATCAAACTCTATGTAGACTTCAAGGATCTAAGTAAATCTTCCCTTAAATATCATTACCCCTACCTTCAATGGAACAGATTCTGCAGACAATAGCTTGAGTAGAGAGATTCTCCTTATTAGATGGTTTCTTATGCTATAATCAAATATGGGTGACAGTGTAGAATCAATATAAGACCACTTTCATAACAAAATGGGGAACCTATGCTTATGCAAAAATGCCATTCAGACTCTCCAATGTCAGGGCTACATTTCAATAAGCAATGGACATTGCTTTTGGGGAACTAATAAATAAAATGATTTTGATTTACTTAGATGATCTCACTATCTTCACCAAGTCTACTGAAGATCATTTTGATCAATTAGAGACCATCTTTCAGAAATGCCAAAAGTTTAGGATTTCTCTAAATCCTAAAAAATGTGTGTTCAGAATACCACAAGGTAAGTTACTTGAACACATTGTTTCAAAAGAAGGGATTGCCATAGACCTAGATAGAGTTGAGTCAATATCAAATTTATCACTACCTGTGAATAATAAAGTAGTACAATCATTCCTTGGAAAGATTAATTTTGTAAGTAGATTCATCTCAGACTTTGCTGGAATGGTTAGACCCATTACTCTAATGTTAAAAAAGGATCTCAGTTTCAAATGGACAAACGAAGGCTGAAAAGCTTTTGAAAATATTAAAAGTGCCATTATATCTACCCTAGTACTATGTAATCCAAATTTCTCTAAGAATTTCATCATGTATGTTTATGGAGGAGAGCACAATATAGCGGCAGTGCTGACACAAAAGGACATGGAACAAGAAGGAGAGCATCAGATTGCCTTCTTCTCAAGAACTCTCCAAAATAGTGAATCAAGGCATAATGTCATTGAAAAGCAAGATTATGCTATTGTAAAAGGTCTAAATAAATTTATACACTCAATAATAATTAATAAGACTAAAGTATTGGTGGCTCACCCAAGTGTTAAGGAATATATAATAGAAGGGGAAATAACTAAGAAAAGAGCCAATTAAATAACCAAGATATTAGAGTATGATATTGAGGTTAAGCTTACCAAACTGATAAGAAGGAGAGGTCTTTGTCAATACATTGCCCAAGATTTTGAGACCTTATCAGAAGAAGGATCTATTAAATAAATCATGCTATGGATACAAGAGAGTGAAATAGACTCTTGGGTCATCGACATAATTCATTTTATGAGGTCTGGTCAATATCAAAGACAGTTGTCTCCTGAAAAAAGAAGATACTGCAAATAGGAAGGAGCAAGTTTTGTTCTGATAGACAATTTCCTTTTTAAAAATAATTTGATGGAATCTTACTTAGGTGTATTGAAAATGAAGAAACTAAGAGGATATTGCATGAATTGCATTATGGAACATCTGGAGGACATTTTTCAGCAAGGACTACTGTTGTCAAGATACTCAAAGCAAGGTATTTTTGGCCTACAATGTTTATTTATTGCCACGACATGGTCACTAAGTGTCACTCTTGCCATTTTTACATAGGTAAGAGGAGAAATGCAGCTTTGCCACTCAGTCCAATAATTGTTGAAGAACCTTTTGCTCAATGGGGCCTAAATTTCATTGGGATGATTAATCTAATCTCAAGTACAGGGCACAAATGGATTATTAGTACCACTGATTTTTTTCAAAGTGGAGTGAGGTTTTTCCTTTGAAAGAGGCCATAGAAAATGTGATCATAGATCTCCCAAAAGAGATTACCACCAGATTTGGACCTCCTCACACTATCATATCTGACAATGCTAAGGCATTTCGTGGGGTAAAGGTATCTAATTTTTCTCTAAAGAATGGCATATATTTGAAGACCTCTTCATATTATTATCCACAAGGGAATAGTCTAGTAGAATCAACCAATAAAAATTTGATCAGACTCATCAAGAGAATTAGTAATGACCATAAGAGGAGATGGCATGAACATCTAAAGGTAGCCTTATGGGCAGAACAAATTACACCCAAACAAGTGATTAAGGCTTTTACCATATGAGTTATTATATGGAATGAGTGTAGTAACACCCATTTCAATTAAAATTCTAGCCTTATAGATAATAAAGCAACTGGAAATGGAAGAAAATGATCTAATGCAAGTTAGACTTCCAAAATTATTGGAACTCCAAGCAAAGACAAAATTGGCTCATGAGTCAATGATAAATTATCAGTAAGTGATCAAGAGTTGGTTTGATCAAAAGACATCTGAATCTAAGTTTAAGGTTGGGAGTTGGGTCTTAAAATGGGATGCAAGGGTTGAGAAGCCTGGGAATCATGATAAGTTTGACTCTTTGTGGATGGGTCCTTTCAAAATAATTGCATGCAAGCAGCGCAATGCTTATGAGCTAGAGTCTCAAGAAGGAGAGTCATTAGAGATTATTGTTAATGGGATCTTTCTAAAACTCTTCACATAAGAATTAATTTATGTTGTATATTAGTTAGATTAGTTTCTATTTTCTATTTTCTTGTTGAGGTTGTTTACCCACCTCTCTCTCTTTTAAAAAAATAAATAAGTGTTCTTTGAACATGTGTCTCCCGTGAAGCTTCCATAATTTTCATATGACCTTTTCACCTATGACCATCCTAAAAGGATACCTATCTAATGGATTTACAAGGGTTTTTAATATTAAGTCTTAAAATTTGAATTAAGGATCTCAAAGATTCGATAATTGGTGCCTCGGAGCCTTGAATTGAGAGTCTTTTAATGAGAAATGACTAATTCATCAAGGAGAGTCATTAACTCACATTCATGGAAGTAACAAAATAAAAAGAGATTTGAGTCTCATTATCTTCACCATCAAGCAAAGAGTTTACTTAGAGTCGAGTTAAGATTTAGCATTTGAGTCTGATTGAGCAAAGGAACAACAAGGAGAGCCTCGAATCTAAGAGTCTCAGTCAAAATGGCAACCATATCAGCACCATCAAAGTCATATGCCTAAACTCCTACACATCCTAAGGCAACATACCCAAAAACTAGGTAAATGGGAAAAGGTATTTTTTGAGACTCTTCCCTCATCCTCAACTATACAGATGAGATTTGTGACCTTGTTTTGATGAAAAAAACTAAGACCCTTAGGGAGGTGGTGCATGTAAGAATGTTGAATCAGACCAAGCCTAAAACTTTTGGTATGAGGTTTTAGACCTCAAGGTTGGCCCAATACATGGTGCCAATAGTACACTTATACCCTAAATTAGTATACTTATGTGTGCAAAATTTTAATGCTACAAACACAACAATTTAAAAGGGACTTATCAGGGTAGCGATCAACTCCCAAGCTATCTATGACATGTTAGGTTTACAACATGATCCTTTGGCCAGCTTTTATGACATGACTCAACTAAGGCATGTTTGGTCTCAAGTACACCAGAAGCAAACATTATTGAATAAGGAGCTACGTCTAGCAGATGATAATACTAGACCACAACCCCTACCCTTTCCTTTGGGCATGTTGACTCAAGAATCATAGGAGGCATGTTCAATGCTCACCTTCATTTTTGGGGAGGAAAATAATAGAATGGTGCATGATTGGTAGCTAATGACCCTTTTCTAAATGAAGACTATAGCTAGGACACAAGAATATAAATTCAATTTCATGGAGCACATTGCCTACACTTTGAGCCAACAGTTGTTTAATTTTAGTGTCCATCATAATTTTAGGTGTTCATAATATCTATTCCACCTCATTTTGTATCAAAATATTCAATTTTTCTAGCATAATATAACTTTGACTCTATGGGACCCAAAGGTAGTAGACCCCCACTTGGTTATCCCTGTGTCTGCATGGACTCCTGTGTTGTTGGAGTCATTAGACGTTTATGAGTTTGTTGAGTACTTTATGGCACCACTGATAGGGGAGTTAGACTCAAGGGGTATAATAAATAGAATGAATGACTTAGTTAGGTCCATGTTTTCTAATGCCCATCACCCTTACAATTTATTTTTCAAATCCCATCATTCTTTCATCAGAGTTCATGATTTTGGGGAAGAATCTTTTATGCTTCCCAAAGTTTTGACCAGTAGAATAGTAGGTTTGGAAGTGACCCGATAGTTAGTGGTTATTGACTCTGAGTATGGATTAAGGAGAAATAAAAGGTCCTTCCATGACATCCCATTAACCAAGTGTGGTATTACTATGGTTAAAAGGTAGGTAGATTTATTCTAATGAGGAAATTCACTGTATATGGGCTAGTTTTGATTCAAGATCTATGTAAATATGACCCTGATGGTTTCATGACTTCTTGGATTACCAAAAATAAATTTTATGCTTCTTTTAAGCATGAGAGTAAGAAATTCTTTGAGGACAGGAGGTCCCCCAGGAGAGATACACCAGAGTAATACCCACTCTCACCATGGGAATCTTTTTATCAGCCCATTCAAAATTATGACCCAACAAGAGTAATGACTAAGGGGTTGAGACAACATTTGGTTAAGAGGGGATGGAGTCAATAGAAAATAATTTCTTACTAGAATTATAGGCAAGAAATTGGTGAGTTTACTCAAATTTTTGATAATGTAAAAATAGATGAACAATGGGAAAATTTGTGGGATGAGGCTCATGTTACTTCGACTTCTAGTCTAGATACCAGTAACCTCCCAGAACCATATAAAGAGACTCGAGAGGTAGGGACATCTATAGAAGTACACACAACTTCAACTTGGCCACCATCTCTCAATGAGTTGGAGAAATAAAGGATGATCTAGTCTACTTCTAAAGTCCCTAAATCTTCAGCCTGATTAATTCCCTCATAGACAACATCAGCCACACAAGAGGTGTTAGACTCATCATAGTTGGTGAAAATCCAAACAAAGAAAGAGGATCCTGTGGAGAGCCCTAAGAGGAAGAAATAAAGAGTAGAGTCTTAGGAGGGAGATAAAGAAAAAGAGGTAGAGCCTACCCCATACATGACTCCTCAATCTTCCACCCCATACATGACTCCTCAATCTTCCACTCAAAATCTATTAAAGCCACCCCCTTCACATCGATCAACATTCTCAATAATATCATCTATACCAACTCAATCACTAATGTCATTTGTTTCCTCATTCCCATTCACTTCCCAATAGTTAATTTTGCCAACCTTTTCTCCTAGGGTCTTGAAAAGCCCATCTCCATCATAGAACCAACCCTAGCAATCAATCACTATGCCTTATGGTTTACCCATGGGTCTCCTTTCACTAGTGGTGTAGTGACCTCTTCCTCAGACTTCCATACTCAATCAGACATGGCAATGAGGGCCAGGGAGGCATGAAAAGAGAAGCAAAGGTAGGAGGAGGGTAGGGTAATGGCTATGCAACAAATGAGGTCTCTTTATGACCAAAAATAGCATTCCCTCACTATCACCCACATGGTCCCCAATGTGAGTAAGCCACATGAGAAAATGTAACCTGAGGATTATATAATGAGTGTAGTGGCTATGGATCTAACTCAGTTTAGACCCTAGGACAAAGTGGAGCTTATGACTAAAATTGTAATTGTGGTCACCACAGACTATCTTAAAGTCTTTGATAACTTATAGAAGGCAAAATCAAGCTTAATTTAATCCTAAGCCACTGTGAGTTGTATAACACAAGAACTCAAGGCCAAGGACAAGGAAATAACCCAACTCAATAAGGACTTAAAAAGGACAATATCCAAAGAAGTCTTGAAAACTTTAAAAGACAAAATAAAATCTTTGCAACATGAGCTCAGTACAACCAAGGCCTCTATAAACTCATTACAATTGGAGAAGAGTCTCCTTGAGAAGAAAGTTAATGATAAAGAAGTTGAGGTCACTCATTTATAATAGAAGATAAGTTCAACTGAGGCCAAAATGAGTAACTTGTAGGTTGAATGCAAAAACTCTAAAGATGAAGTGGCAAGGCTAACTCAAAAAGTATCCCAATGACCTCAGTCAGCTGGAGTGGTAGTAATAGTAAAGGGACTCTATGTATCTTATTGGAAGAGGATTTTAGTAGATGTGACCCATCTGAAGCCCACACTCAAGTTCATTTCTGATGCTCAGACCCTATGTGCAAAAGTGTATTCCTCTATGGAGAATATCATACTTTCAGTTGTTGTTAAGGTACCTGAATCACAACTATTGATTCAAAAATTATGTGATACATTGGAGGAAACTCTACAGGTAGCCAAGATCACAAATAGATGAGCAGTAGTAGGAAGGGTAAGAGAGATTCTGAGCTGTAACAAAGCTACATCCAAATTCAAGAATCTAATGAATCTTTTGAATGAAGGGGTCAAGGGAATGAAAGGGCACATTGAATAATTGGTCCAATTGGGACTCCCTTCTCCTTTTTTAGATGATAGCATGGTGTTAATGGAGGACCAAATTTATAACCTACTAGTCATAAAATAAACTGATCAAATGGTTTTCTAATCCCTTAGTAATGCCTCAACTATCACCGAGGTGGAAACCATTTTAGTCTTGATTGAAAAATTAGAATTTCAATTGTACTCAATGGTTTAGAACCTCTAAGAATTCTCCCACAAGGAAATAATGGAGTTAGACAGAGCTTTCAAAGCTCTATAGAAGAGGCACTATCCATTAGAGGTAGAATGGGCCAATTTCTAGGCCACATTATAGAAGCTCTAAGTGAGCTACGATAGGAAACAATTTTGATCAAGTTTTGGTTTAAGTTTTTTTTGTGGCAGTTCTTCCAGTAGGCACGAAGTCCTTGGTGAGTCACCATGAACTGTAGAGTTAAAATTCTACATTTTTATTTTATACCTATGCGACATGCATATATTAATCAACTAAGTATATAGGTGGCTATATAAACATTTTTAGCCTTTTGAATTTAGGGGGTCAAAGCAGTCTCACTTTTTTTAAGCTTGGAAAAGTTTTAAAACTCTAACGCCAGTGGATGGTATCCACTTGTCACTTTGGTGCTCTTTCAATGGAAATGAAGCATCAAATAGGCCTCCATCAAGCATGAGGTTACCACATAGATAAACCATGTTTATTTTTTAAGGTAAAGGGTCAACAAGGAATCAAAGATGCAAATCACAATAGTGAATCTAACAGTGAGCAATAATCCTTGAGGAGTCTCCTTTTGTTAAAACTTGGAAAAGCTTCAAGACTCAAATGAATGTGGATGATGCCACTTGTCACTTCAGCACTCTTATAAGGAAAAAGAAGTATCAAAAGGACTCTTTTGAGCATGAGGTTTCCACATGGATAAACGATGGTTCACCTTGAGTCAAAAATGTAGTAGAGGGGATTGATGGCTTGATTTGAAGTAATAGATCCAACGGTGCAGAATCTCCAAAAATTGTAAAGGCTAAAAAACTAAGTAAAGAATGGGAAACAGTCTCAATTACTCTAAAAATCCATGAAGTCCTTCACATGTCAGCACAGTGTGTCCTAAATCCCTAAAGAGCCAAGAAATCCAACAAGTTTGTGAAATGAAGGGAAAGGAAGAGTCAAATAGATAAGAGCCATAGAAGCCTCCATGTGTTCATGCTTCAAAAGACTACAAGTTAAAGACAAATAGGAGATACAGTTGAAACAAAATGAGGGAGATAGTTGGTAGAAATAATATAAGTAAGCTCCAAGTTGTTCAATTACAATGGCATCTAGGTTGTGGATCCAAAAATTACAGACATACAGTTAGAACCTGAGCAAGTGGTAACGACTCATGATGGATATTTTGGGTTATAAGTAGCTGATGGAGCGATCAACCATAGGAGGAGATCATGAAGAAGAATCATCTAGATCAATAGAGATTTTAGAAGCTAGTTTTTTGAAGCATTTCTACTACTTTAATAGGTGCCTTTCTTGAGAGATCAAATGTTGTATTTTGTGCATTTTGCCTTATGTACTTATTCTCCTATCAAACTATGAAGAGAGAGTGGTGTTCTATGCAATTATAGTATGTTTCTAATTCTTTCTTCTCAATTTTTGTGATGAGCCTTTTTTTAGCTTTGCATAAACACTAAAATTGTTAATCATGTTGATGCTCTTTGATTTTGTCAGTGGATGTTGTTAAAACTAATACCATCCTATTTGGATATATTAGGATTTAGGTTATCTTTTTTGTTATGAGCCTTTGATTTGGTTTATAGTCTATATTGGAATTAGTGATCATGCTTTATGCTCATTTATATTTTTAGTAAATGTTGTTAGTACTAATTGTTATGTTATTTGGTAGAGGAATACAATCTTAGCGCATCACCTTAGTAGTTTAAGTACTTCTTTATGCATCATTGTTTTCCTCTTTACATCAAACCCCAAGAGAAGAACTAGCTTACTTAAAATATGGAGGTCATTTTAGGGATCAAGTCCTACATCTTTGAAACTTCCTATGACTTTGGTGATTAGTTGCAAAATTAAGCATCAACATGTCTATAGAGAAAATCTAGAGTAGGAGGTAGTCATTTGTAGATTCAATGGCTTTTGGCCAACCATAGAGGCATTATTCCAATAGGTGCATTTGACCTAGTAAAAGAAAATTGAAATCTCCTTCTATTCAAAGGGTTTTTTCATTGTACACTTTTTTGATGATGATGTTTATCAGAGAGTTTTTTTAGATGGACCTTGGTACTAGGGAACAACTAGTCTATACCTCACTCCATGGATCCCAGATTTTGACCCAAATTTACACTAAGTCACCATTATGCCAATTTAGGTAAGTCTTATTAACCTCCCTATATATCTTATGAGTGATTTTAAATAAATAGGGGATAGTTTGGGCAAGTTTGTCAAAGCGGATATCAATAGAATGCAAGCAGGTCTATGCACATATGCTCATATTTGTGTATAAATAGACCTTAGCAAAGGTCTACCTAAAAAATGATCATTAGATGTAGGAAAATCCAACATAGCCAGTCTTTGGACTTGGAGAATATAACCTTCTAATTTCGTATATGTAAGCTTACTAGGCATCTCCAGGCTACTTGTCCACAAGCAAGAAACTCACCAACACATAAGAAAGGGTTGAAACCATATTATAAATGATGGTCCTTTCCTACACAAAAGGAAGTGGAGGATGGAAAGGAAAACCATAAAGTGGAATGTTAGAATGGAATAGAGACATAAGAGAAAAAAATTAGTGAATAGAACATACACAATGAGGAAATTACTCCCATAGATGGGGAAAACTAAGAGAATGAGAATCGAACCATGGAAAATGAACATGTTGGGTCAATACTAGGAAGATTGAAGAGATATCATGAATCAGAGAACTTTGATTTTAAAATAATTAGTTCCCTACACAAACCCAAATCAAATGATAAATCTTCCTCTTATTGATTACTAAAATACAGAATTACGGATAGACATTGTGGAGCTACCATGTGAAGTGTGGCAAGAAGTTTTTAAAAAAAAGGTAAAAAGGGCAAGACTAAAGATGGAATGGGATCTTCATAAAATATGCATATTGGTCTTTGAAGGCCAGTACACTTACCTTTCATTTTTTTCATGATTGTTTAATCCTATTTTGTTATTCTCTCCTATCCATCTAGGGTTTTATTTACATCAGGTTGAGGCTCTATGTCCCTAGTCTTTGTGTTGAGGTTGTTGACTCAACTTTCTCAATGCTATCTTTTTAGCTTTCTAGATGTATCTTTTTACCACTATTTGGAATAAAAGGTATCAACACTTTTTATTTTGAAGAATATATGTATATATATATATATATATATATATATATATATGCTATGTAAACTTTTATTGTTGAAACTAGTGTAATAAAAGGATTTAATAATACAGATTTTAACATACAATTAAGGGTCCTATAGCTTATAACACATTCTATTATATTATAAATATTTCAATAGGTGATTGTATCATTTAAATGTCTATGCAAATTGGATATTTGTAGTGAATATTGATATTACGAGTTGAAGATAACTAAGTCGACCAAAGGAAATTTAATACCAAGGTTTTATAATGTTTAATGGACTACCTGAACAATATTTAATTGGCTATATACACTTGATATTATTGATTTGGTTAAAAATTATGAGTTGATTGGATAGATTTTTTTTTCTCATAAACAATAATATCAATATTTGAAATCAATGGAAAAGAATTTAGAGTTGTAAACTAGTATATATCAGCAAAGTCTATATATTTCTTGTGTAGTTTCAATTGGAAAAACTAGTGTGTTTCATATGAGTATATAAATAATGCTTGTGTAGTTTCAATTGGAAAAACACGTATATTTTAGCCGAGTATATATATAATTCTTGTGTAGTTTCAATGGGAAAAACTAGTTAACTCAACTGATTACATAATTTGGAGATAGTTTATAGGAAATATGAAACATAGGCTTGAGTATCTATACGATGGAAAAAGATATTTCCTTGTGTATATAGAACATGGATTGTCTAATATTTTCATATGAATAAGACAAATTTTTAAGCTTGTATTCAGCTAAATAAAATGAGTATTAGTGATTGCATTTAAGTAGGGAATTACTTTTCTAAAAATATGTTTAACGGTTTATCTTTTGGTAAAGTATATATATATATATATATATATATATATATATATATATAAAGGATTTATATGTATATGTGTGTGTGTGTGTGTATATATATATAGAGACACACACACACATACAAAGGATTTATATGTATATGTGTGTGTGTGTGTGTGTGTGTGTGTGTGTGTGTGTGTGTCTATATATATATATATATATATATATATATATATATATATATATATATATATATATAGACACACACACACACATACAAAGGATTTATATGTATGTGTGTGTGTGTGTGTGTGTGTGTGTGTGTGTGTGTGTGTGTGTGTGTGTGTTTGTGAATACCCATTAGATCATTGACATAAACCTAGCTTGGCAATATGACTGTTTACACTAAAATGTCTATATAAAGCCTGTAGCCAAAATTAGGATTAAATTCTTAGGTTGTTCTAAACTTAGCAAAAGAAATTTTTATTTGGGATTACTTGATTTCATATATGGTGAATCCCTGTATAAACTTGGTTGTAATTTAGAACCAAAAATAATTGTTATTTAAGCAGTATGTTACTTAAGACATTAAATAATTATAGTCCTTGTGTAAAGAATACTCAGATGGTATGATATTATATGGATTATATTTTTTTATATCTATTATATATATAACAATAACATGTTTTTGGATTCATTACATGCATTTGATGGACAAAATGTAAAGTTAAGATTATTTCCATTTTTAACATGTTCACATTTTTACTATTAGTAATAATCTAAGTGAATCTTTTTAGTTTTGTATTATGTTATGTTATATATATAATGGGTCCCAAATTGATGATGCTAAATAGGCAGTGAGATGGAATTCACTAGCCTAGATAGCACCACCAATGTTGGATGTGGATAATCCGATCAAGTGATGTGTTATGAAATTGACCGATCTGATTGATCATATGTTATTTAAAAACTTTGACCAAAGTAATGTTAGATTGACATTGTCATTTCATTTTTTTTATTTGTATGTTGTGGGATATCATGTTAGAAACATACTTTCTTTATGTTACATATCATGTAATATAAATCTTACAGCACATGATGTATTATCACATCTTTCTAGATTCTTACACCGTCACCATCTACCTATCTGTGAAGGGAGGGCCATTTTCCTAATAGGGGACTATATAGGGAATTGATGGTCCATGGTTGGTGTGCAAAAGTGCTCAGATGATGCTCTCCCTCCCCACTATAGTACTTACTTGGAGACTGCACTTGAGATTATCAGAGATACATGACTTGATTCAACTCGAGCTTCGAAGAGCTTGGTATCTATTTATTATATAAAGGCTAAATGCCTAATGAAAATATAAATGTAATATTTTTAATATACATGAACAAAAATTGTTATATTATTGGACCAACTATGGTTGAGTCTTAGTGTATTTACTTTTCTTGCTGTTGTAATATGTTATATTGCATTCAGAATTAAAATTGGAATTTTATTGCTCTAAGTTTGTAATAATATAATTTGATTTCTATTATTGTGATTTTAATTGAATGATTGTAAAGTAAATTCTAAAAAAAAATGATTTAGTAATTATAGGTATAATTAGAAGGTTTGTAACATCTATATTGAATATTCTTACATTCTCTTACTCTACAACCATATTCATTGCATGCAAAATAGTCACGATTGAAGGAATTACCATACCTTGTCTGTCTGATGGAATCTATCCTTTGTTAATTATTGAATGATGTTCTTCTATGTTTGTGGTATCTTTAATATGTCATACTCTTCTTAACATTCTAGTGATCAACTTGGATCTTAGATTTGATGACTACTAGATATGTCTCTCATCTACTAGTACCATCATTACTTGATAGCTTACTGCCCTTTGAGATCTGAATCTCCTTGATTCCTTTGAAACCAAGACCTAATTTGTCATGTGGAGACCTTTGACTACCCAAGATGTCATTAATATTTTTAGAGATCTTCTCATACTTCCATTGTGCTTTCAATTGGGTTGTTTCTTGCTCCAAGTCTAACTTTAAGGACTTCATTTTTTATTCATACCTGGTGCATTCTTCTTCCCTAGCCTTGAGGTTTGAAGTGAGGATCTCAACTTGAGTTTAAAGTTGCTTAATTATCTCTTCAATTTATTTTGCCTTTTTGAGATTCAAATCTTTTTATGCACTCATTAACTCTTCCTTAAGATCAACTTATTCTTCATCTAAATCTTCATCTTCCATATGACTAGTCATCCTTGTGCTTCTTGGATCTCCTCCAAATTGTTAGGCTTGATCCAAAGGACTAGCTCTGATTCCAATTGTTGGAATCAAGATGACTAAGATGGGGGGGATGAATTAGACTTTAAAACTTTTACTTTAATTCCACTTAAGCATCCATTCAAACATGTAGATCAAATAATGACTAAGCAACCATTCACATATGCATGAAACATAAGAACATATGATAACAAGAATTTTATATGGAGACCCTCAAGGAAATGAAAACCCATTGATATATGTAAATGTACTATAGTACTATATGATAAACACCAACTTTGGTGAATCACCCACTTAACATAGAGCACCAACCCCAACTAGCTAAGCACTAACTCAGTTAGGCTTTAACAAGCACCCACTTGCAAGGAAGCACCAACTCCCTAAGTGACTCAGCACCAACTCAACCACCTAAAACACTTGATCACATTTATAATACTTTGTTTCTCATAAAATAGATGATTAAATCCTTACTCATCTCTTATCTCTCTTTAAACCCTCTTAAATTGCCTTCAAGGCTTCTTCACTCAACTAGTCCTCTTCTTGACTTGATTAGGTCATATAACCTTAATTTCATTACATAGAACCTATATAAAATGTTCATCACTAATATATATAATCCTCTTATGGTATAAAATACCTTATTCTACTCTGTAATATGTTATTATATTCGCTTGCTCTCCTCACTCTATCTCTCTCAAATCTGCCTCTTAGGTTTCCTCGCTCCATATGCCTCTTACTAGGCTTATTAGGTCAACTGACCTTGACATACACATAAATAAACTCTATTATATTTTCATCATAATATCTCTCCCCTCTTATGATTGTCTAAAATACCTACTTCTCCTTCACAATCTCCCTCTTATTCTCTCATAGGTCTCTTCACTTCTCTCTCCAACATCTTCAAATAGCCAATTAGGACTTACTTATATACAAGCCTATTTGATTTCATTACAATCATGGTCAGCCATTATATTTAAAAATAAATTAATATACTATATTATAATTCCACACACCTATGTAGGTCATCCAATCAATATTACAACACATTATAGCTCATTAGGACTTCATTAGGCCTAAGAGTATTAGGTCTGCCTTGTTCGATACATATTGGTCTTCATGGGCCCACATGGCCTTCTCCAACACTCAATAACCATTTAAAAATATTTTAAAAATAATATTATTATTTATTTCATTCCTGTATATCCCTTCATATTCAATTCATAACTTTAAACCACTCTTACGATCATCTGCCCTTCTTAGGTTTGTGACCTCAAAAAGTTTGCCAACCAAAATGAAGCTCAAACACCCTCAAGTTTCTAAAAAATGACACACATTACATATGAATAGAATATTCATGACCTTAGTGTCATCACCAAATTTATTATACATCCTTACTCAGGATAAATGATGGAGAACTCATCTCTGCAACTTGACTACCCATAAATACCAGAATCCCTCAAAACACAGTCATGAAGGATTAGGCTTCTATCACTTGTAATGGTACTTTACAACACTAAAAATACATGTATAAGATCACATGACATATTTATAACATCAACACATTATTTTTATATCTTTTCTCAGGATATAATGGTTCAGGAACAACTCTTCTTAACTTACTCAAGTCTACCAATACACCTCAAAAACCAATCATGCATACTTGGACCTCCAACAATTGAAATGGAACTTACCATGATTAATAATGAATTAACATGATACAATGATGTATTCAAAACATCATCACATTCTTTAATAACTTCTAAACTAGGCATAATGATTTAGGAATAGCAATTTCACTAACATACATAAAATTGCTATAATCCTTAAAAACACAATCCTGATGAATGTTATTTTCAGCTCTTGTAAGGACACTTCCAAGACTTATTATGCACATGAATATTTCCTATGTGAAAAATATAAAATACTCCAATAAATAACTCATATTATCTAATGGAATATATTGGTCTTGTAGACCAATTTATTGACCTTCTCTCTCATAGTCCTTACTCAGCTAGACAAGTCATTTTGGCTTCAAAGTTTTAATCTCTTAAACTTATTATAAAATATTATATAAAGAATATATAGGTAATATATGTACCATAAAACATCATTTAAATTATATGATTCATCTCAGGTCATAGAGTCTCAAACTCATCATTGCAACTTACTTACCCAGAATTCCTAGTTTGCCTTAAAGACTAGTCATGGTGATTTTGATCTTCAATACTTGTATAACTACTTTAAAAGACTTATTATGTATTTGTATGATCCTATGTTATAAACTGACCGTTATTAGATATATATTTAATCTATTTAACTAAAAATATTGGTCTTGCAGACTAATCTCATGAATATGCACCTTCACTGTCTCATCTTCACTAGATAAGTCAACTTATGAGCAAAATTTTCATCATATTCACTAACATCCAAATCATATATCCAACATTAAAATGTATTATAATTATTTAAAAACTATTTGTGTACTTTAATTCATACCTAATCCATGATAACACATCCCTAAACAACTTCTCACTTTTGTCTAGTTTTCTCACTATTTGCATTGTTAGGTCTGTTAGCGATAGGTTAATTTGTATGAAAAGTTTAGCATACCTAAAGAATAGAACATATTAAAGAAACACCATGGACACAAACTAAAATTATCACACTTTTACCTCCATTAATTTGCATACTTTGACTTGGTCAACTTTGTCTACTATAGCAAATTTCCTAGAAACAAGCACTTTCTCGTAGGGTCCACTCACTCTCCTGATAAACCAATCACACTTAAAGATTCTTGGGAGAGTTTAATAAAACATAAAATCATAAAAATATGTCATATAATCCATTTTGAGCCATTTCCATCAAGATCTTCCATATCAGGTCACTATGAGGGTTTTAGGAGGGTTTTAGACCTATTTCCATTCTTAATGTTTGTTCATAAAGATTTTCCCCTAAAACCAACTATTAATGCTTGGAAATCATTGATAGGAGACTTATATATCTCTCCCTAAGAGATAATATTCCCATTAAATATTCACATGTGCCAACAAGCATCAAAAATTGTCTCTTAGATCTGGAAACCTTTACTTTGCATATTCTAGAGACCTCAAAACAACATTTCAAGATTTCTTCTTCAAACCATGAATTCATATAGAATTAACACACTTGAAACAATATGTCAAAACTTTAACCATAATCACCTTTACAATATTTCCTTGGAATCATTCCTCAATAGTCCAGGCAAAACTCAAGGACTAGGTCTAGGTGCAAACCTCAAAACCACTTTTCATGTTTTTCCTTCAAGCCAACACTTCTGACTTCACCAACATGCCTAAGAAACCTTATAACACCTATGTCAATGATTCATCACTCTTTATCTTGACCTATCAATTCTCTATACCTTCATGATATACTCTTGACTATGCTCTAGATTTGTACCTTCGAATCAACATGGCTAGACTTCTCATGCTCTTATAACATATTGACCATATGCTGACATGTATCATCATTCTAACCTATACCTAAAGAACTCACTCTTGACATATTCAAACCATTACTAGGCTTCTCAATCCATATTTATAAAATAATGGCTTTAGATATTCATATTGACCATGGCCACACTCATTGCCTTCTTCTCAATACTACACTTTTAATTTACTAGGCTCACACCTTCTCATAAGGTCTCTTCATGCTATCCTTCACTAGGCACCTCATGACATCATCAAATTTGACATAAATAACCATACACAACATTCTTATGAAATCAATTACAACACTTTATTGACATCAATGATAATACCTCAATAGTAATCATGTTTTCTTTTCACATATTATGACATGTAGGAGAAGATTTAGAGACATTTGCATTATCAATATGTTGTAAAGAATTATTGCATTGAGCATGGAATGTAAAATAAGGTGATAAAATAATTTCATATAACTTAGTTTATGTATTTATAAAAGGTGTAATATCATTGTACATGCTTTTTCAAATTTAAGTGAGAAGGGTAAAAAAGATGCATTTCTATTATCTACTTTACTTGAATCACGCAAAAGTGGATTTCATGTATTGCACTTATATTGATTTAATTTTAATAAAGAGGTAGAGAAAGTAGTTGAAAATATAGGATCACATTAGAATGAAGCACTACAACCAAGAGGCTCTTTTGGCATTTATATTATTAATTTGATTTTGAGGTGTAATAGAAGAGGGAGAGGAAAGAGAAGATGATGTATCAAATATATCCTCATTTACATTTTCATTGTCATGCTTATAGTAATCCTCATATCCATAATTTTAATAATAATAATCATCATCATTATAAATGAAGTCATTATTATGTTCTAATGTACAATCTTGAAAATTTATCCATTCATTATTATAATTATGGGAAATTTTCAAAAATTCATCAATTGGGTGAGGGGTAGAAGACTTATTAGATGTCATTTTAAACTTGCCCAAGAAGATAAAGTAAAAAATTAATAACAAACACACAAGAGGTATGATGTAATCTAACATAAATATATGTGCAACTATGAGAATTTTTTTACCAAGTGTGTAAAAGAAACTAGGATTGTAAGTGAAAACCTTAATTGTTAGTATTTGGATGTATAGGGACTTAGTATATGGATCTATGGTTTGAATGAGGGTAGTTTTATAAAAAAATTAAATTACATTAAATTAATGAAACCCTAATATAGGATTAATTTGAATGAGCTAGGTTATGCCAAACAATAGAAAAATAAAAGTTTGTAACCCTAATTTAATGCACAAAAATTGGAAGAAGGTAAACCCTGGGTAAAACTAGGATTTTAAACAATATTCAAAGTAAGTCGGGTTCAAATGTTTTAACCTTATAAGACTTATCAAGTTTAAATCCTATATTTGTTAAAGGGATGAGTATGACAATAATCTAGAGTGAAAATTGGAAATAACTGATTTGACAAACCTTTCCCAAAATAGGAAGTATAGAGAGAAAGAGTGCTTATTTGGAATAAAATAAGTCTTTATATAGATCAGGGAGCTGAAATAGATTGGAGAAATAGATAGACACCTTTCATTCTATGACTATGGTTAAAATTTGGTCCCAGATAGTAACACCAATATCAGTACATTAGCACCATATGGTGCTAGTGTCTAATTATGGCACTAGTGTCCCTTTTATAAGAATTGTATATAACTTTTAGGGAAGATGCAGGAGGTTCTTGGGGTCCTGTAGGTGGTTTTGTGTTATTTGGGAGCTCATCTATGTCACTATTTTCATTGAATCTCTTCCAAAACTCTAATGAGTACCTACACACATGAAACAACAACCGAATCAAATGCAAAAAAGAAGCAAAAAATTGGGTTGTGGAATGTTACAATCATGTGGAGCAGAACCACTTTTATCCTAGCCATGACCTACATTAACCCCAATGCTATGGGTCTTAGATCGCATGTGGTTTTACCTTAGGGAACATGCATAATCAACTTACATGGTATGCTAGAATGAATTTCACTTGGGCCCTTATTTGATCAAGCATATAATGTCTATATGTGATAGCTGAGTAGTCTACAGAGTTTTGAGTTATATTATTGACTAATTTTATGTAATTATGTGCCAAAATAGTAAGTTCTAGATGTAAAATACCTTGTGAGGCTCTTTATATATAAGTAACTTTGATTCAAGAATATAAAACCTTATTCATTGGCCAACAAGTTATAAAATAGGGATAAAAAACATAAGAGAAGGCTCAAGATAGGGTTAGGGCCCAAACACTAAATAAAATTACCATTCAACACTAGATCCATAATTGGACACTAGCACCACATGGCGCTACTATCCTAAAAATGGCACTACTGTCTTGATGCCTAAAAATAGATTTAAAACCAAGCAAGATAATCTAGGTGGCCCTATGACTAGGAGAGGTGACTTAGGACCACTAGGTGTGTAACAAATATGAAAAATAAGACATAAGAAAGATCAAAAGACTCAAAATGACCACATGAACAAGGATTGTATTCATCATTAAGACCTTCATGTGAAAGAGCATCAAAAGATAGTAATTATGGTTGTTTGACCAAATTAGGGTGTTTATAAGAGGATTTAGGTAGATCTATAAACATATCCATGAGGGCAGAGGCAAAGAGAGGCAATGAAGAGGGTAGTCAGGGCCAGGAGATAGGATCACTAGGAAGATGGGGGAGAAAGAGATGATGGATAGGGTGATGGGGATGACATAAGATAGGTTGACATGGGCTAAGGAGATGATGATGATGGAGGGTAAAGGGGAGGATATCCCATTATGATTATATACTCCCCTAATCAAATAGAATAGGTAATTTTGGGCCCTCTAGTGGCACCATCGATTATTGTTTTGTAAGTATAGACATTAATGGATACACAGGCAAATATGATAGGGCCATTAGGTTCAGGTGATAGAGATAGGGATAGATCATTGCACCTAGTGAGGTCAATAGAGGATGAGAGGTTGATATCCAATTTTTAAGAGTATATAGAGGTTAGGGTGTCAAGATAATATGGCTATCATACATAGTTTATGGCCATAATGCAAAGATCTCAAATGGATATATCCAGATTATTACACTTACTGCAGAGATAGCTTGATTGACCAACATGTTAGAAACTAGGGATGGAAAGGTACAGAGCCTGTAAACTAAGAGGGATACCACATATAAGTTAATGAAGGCACATGGATTAGGACAAGTGATATCACAAATAATGAGATCCACTAGATAGGCTCAATACTATTGCACCTTATATAAGCAGGTTGTGCCTGTAAGATAGAGAGCACCTTCATATGTAGAGAGACGATGGATTGGGGATCCTCATCATAGACTAGGAATTTAACTAGATTAGTATAGGCTCTTCCTAGGAGGGATCCACTACTGAATGGATAGAGAAAGGCATGAGCTCTGGATGTACAAATGATAATTATGGATTGATGTATTTTTTTTGACATTGTACATATGTATTTTTTTTGTGATGTATATGGACATTTTATGTATAAATGTTTATGATACATATATGATGATGATGTTTTTTATCATGAACATGTTTTATTTGAAATGTCTTTTATGGATATGGTGGCTATGAATATCAAGTTCTAATGTAAATTTTTAATTTATTGTTAATGGTAAGACATGAGGTACATGAATATTAGATGATGTATGGATTGTGGTTATTGTTAATGTGATAAATAATTATAGATTTTTTAGATTACATGTGACCTTTATTCATGTTTGTATGATTAGGTGATAAATATGATGGATATGAGTAGATTAGATGATATTGATGTTCATGGATATGATATACACCCCTACTTGTGATGTTCTCATGTTAGCATACTTAGTCATTTGACATAGATAGATGTATAGATGGATACATGGTTGATTGGGAAAGATAAATGATGATGCTAGAAAGGGGATATGCTACCTTGAGTGTGCCTATCTCCACATGTTTTTTCAAATTGAATTTATATATAACACATGACACTATGCACCATGATATAAAACACCATGATGACTTGGTCATAGTGTGCATAGGGACTAACTTTCAAATAAAAAACAAAGGAGAAAAAAATCAAACAATCAACCAAAAAAAAAACACACACAAACCTTGAAAATAAAAATTAATAGAAAACATCTTATCATATATCAGGTCAAAATCCATGCATGAAAGATGGTTGATGATAATAGACTGCATGATGCCCCCAAGTAGTTACTTAGGTGAAGGAACATATTGGGAATAATGTATATTGAGATAAATTGTATGCTTTTATTTATGATGATAATAGATGGATTGAAAAAAAAATGGAGGTCATGAAAATGGCTGAGCTAACCTTAGAAACCCCATGTGAATAAGCATTGCCTACATAGTGTGAATGGACCTCAAGTCTATGTAGTTCTCCCATTAGGAATGAATGTGATGAGGACTGAGTAATATGATGAGGAAGATGAAGATGTTGATAGGTAAGAGATGGATTTATCCCAAGCAATGATATATGTAATGGATCCTTATGAAGTAGTATCGATTTCCTCAAAATGGACCAAAAATTAAAGCTCACCTTTGAACTGGGTTGTTGACTATGATAGTTTTGCATTGTTTTTATGGTTTTGTGGCTTTATATCTCCTTTTGGTATTTTTTGGATTTTTATGGTTCTTTAGCTCTTTTATTTTTATGGATTTTCTAGAATATGTATATATAAGAGCTTACTATCAAATGGAAAGCCAATTCTATTAGTGGGGAAAATGTGTGCTAGAAGATGAGCAGGTGAATGGAACTAATGAGAGATATTCAAGGATTTCAAAGATAAGAGAACCATTTATCATTGTGTTACTTAGATGCCTTGCTAAAAAGATGTTGTTCTGTTATGATCTTAATAACCATTATGTGCCTCATAGTAATTATATGCCATCACCAAGGTAAAAAATGGAAGATGGAAATGGATAGGAGTGTGAGGGACAAGGATATGGATGGATGGAAGGAAATAGATCTACCCCCAAGCATAGGGGTACTTATAGACAATGTTTGATTTTTTAGGCATAGGAACACTTGAGGTGCATGATGTTCATGGGCTCATCAATTTCCTACCCATCTTCTATTGTCAACCTGTAGGTGCCTAAGCCATACTTAGAAATAATGATATAGGGATCCAACCAATTAAGTTAAAACTTCACTTTATTTTCATGATTAGTGTTGGTGTTCCTTTAATTTTCCTTTAGCATAAGGTCCCTAGATTCAAACTTGTAATATTTGATGCACTTGTCTTAATTACGAAGAAAATGGTTTTGATAGTCCTTGAGGTGATTGAGTGTTGTCAAGTGCTTTCATCTATAAGTTCTAACTCCTATAGCCATGTGACTCGATACTCATCATCAATGGTATCATATAAAGAGATACATAAGGAGGGTAACTCAACATCAATAGGAAAGATGGATTCCTATCCATAGATTAAGGAATATGGAGTGGTACATGTGGGTGTGTAGATGTTGGTGCGATAATCCCACAATACAGGATAAATATATAAATCCTAATCACGGCCAACGTCATTGACTATATTTTTTAGGAACTTGACAATGGTTTTGTTAGATGCCTCAACTTGGTCATTGATTTGTGGATAAGAAGGAATGGGCCATATGTGTTTAATATGGAATTAGGTATATAGGGACTTGACATACTTATTCTTGAAGGGCTTACCGTTATCAGTAATGACAATGGATGGGATGATAATAAAAAATGAGATTATCGAGGATGAATTTTGATATCTATTTTCCAATTATATAACTGAAGGGAATAGCTTCCACCCACTTAGTGAAGTATTTGGTAGCAGTAAAGATGTGCTTGTGGGTGTTAGAGGATGTGGGATTTATACTCCCTATGAGATTGAGCCCCCATGTAGAGAAGTGTCATTATGTTGTTATTAGTTATAAAGCTTGGGATGAAGCACAAATTAGATCACCATGATTTTGGCATGGAACACACTTCCTGACATATTTGCATGCATCTAATTCCATGGTTGGCCAATAATACCCCATGCAAAGGAGTTTCTTGGCAAGGACCATTTCACTTGTGTATCCCCACATATACTATTATGAATGTATTTGATGGTGAAATTAGCCTCTTCTGAATTTAGACAATGAATTAAGGTTCGGTCATAAACTCTATGATAAAATGTGCCACTGAGAAGGGTGTAACAGAAAGTGTTTTAGATAAAGTATTTATGTTGGGCTTGTGATATGTTAGTAGGAAGTGTTTAATCATGGAGGTATGTGTAGATACCATGATACCATGGTGAACTGAGACCAATAATATCATATACCATCTCAAGCTCTAGATGATCATACACTGGGATGACAAGTTGTTCAACCATGAATTGGTATTGTTGAACATCTATAAACATTTCAAGGAGGGACCAAAGGGTGACCATCACATTTATAGACCTGCTATTTACTTGTGACACTTGTTCAAACTAAATGTATGCAAAGTATTATTTGAATCTATCCACTTATTATCTTTAGTTTTATAATGGTCATTGACCTAGTTGATGATTAATTATGAGACACAAAAGACCAAAAAATGTTTAATGTTCTATTAGATAGCGATCTTAAGTCCTACAATGAGGGCCTCAAATCTACAATGTTGTTTATGCATGGGAAGATGATATGAAAAGACCTGGGAAAAATTTACCCTATGGTGTTAAGAAAAAAATACCATCTCCTGAGACACATGATGTGAAAGATCCATCAAAGTAAAGTTTTAACTATTACGAATCATCAAGGGATAAAATGGATTTATTAGAAAAAGTGATGGTTAAAGGTTGTTTGTCTGATAATGGAGATTTTGGAAGTTGGTCTATAATTACTTTCCCTTTGATTGTTTTTTGAGTGGCATACTTGATATCAAACTCCCTCAGTATCATGACCCACTTAGCCATTCAACTCATTAGTGCTACTTTAGATAGGAGATACTTAAACTGATAAAGTTTGACAATTAGAATAATCTTGTTATTGAGCATGTAATGTCATAATTTTTGGGAAGGAAAGACTAATTCTAAACATGTTTTTTAAATGGATGAATAATTATGTCCATAAGTTACCAAGGTTCGACTTAGATAATATATAACCCATTCCTTTCCATTGTCATTGTGTTGAGTCAAGAGTGCCCCAAGGGCATGTTGAGTTACAGAAATGGAGAACACTGATGGTTTGTTTGGAGTTGGAAAAACTAACACTGGTGGATCGTATAGATATATTTTGAGTTATTCGAATGATTATTTCCATTCTTTATTCTAACAAAATTAGGTGTTGTTCTTAATAATGTGTGTGAAGAGGTGAGACTTGTTGGCCAACTATGAAATGAACCTTCAGATAACCTATATTTTTCCTTGTAGACTACATAGTTGTTTGAGATTATATGGTGGGGGCATTTCTATTATGCCATGAACCTTGGTCAGATCCACTTCAATAACCTTGTGTGATATAACAAACCCCATAATTTTTCTTGATGTAACCCCAAATACACATTTTTATAGGTTGATCTACACTTTGTATTCTCAAGGTTATTTGAATATTATGCATAAGATGACTAGATGTTTTGCTTGAGTCTTGGATTTACTTAGAATGACATCCACGTAGTATTCCACAATGTCATGCATCATGTCATGGAAGATGCTTGTCATGGCTTGTTGATAAGTAATGCCTATATTTTTCAAGTCGAAGGGCATGATTTGATGGCAAAACATTCCCCATAGAGTGGTGAACACTATCATGTGTTGATATTTAAACATAATTATGATCTGATTATAGCGAGAAAAGCCATCCATGAATGACAACATTTCATGGCCTATCATGGAGTTAACTATGATGATTATGTTTGGCAATGGAAAATTATCTTTAGGACTGTTGTCCCTGAAAAATGCCACTCATTTTTGTGACAACCTACAGACTATTTTGGCCTTGCACAGACCAAAATTTCTCTCTTCCCTTCTCAAAATTTGTTCTGAGCTTTCAAATTCCTCATTTTTCAAGCTTTTTCCATAAAGGGATTCACAGGTTCAATAGGTTAAAAAGCTTCTGCAGGCGAGTTCAGTCAAAAGAACAAGTTTCTAACACTTAGTCGTTTCCAGGATTGGTTCAGCACCTTGGTTCAATCAAAAGAGTTCAATCACAAATGATAAATAAAAAAGGCTTGAACCATTAAACTTTGAACCACTTTGGTTCAAAGGTTCAATGGGTTCAATGACCAAGTTGGTTCAACGTGCTTGGTGAAAAAGATCAAAAATACTTAGCCAAATAATGAAGAATGAGCCAATTGAACCATTGAACCAAAGTTGGTTCAATTGGTAGGTTCAAGGGGCTGCCCCAAAGTGAAAAAGGCAAGTGCCCTTGCGGAGGGCAGGCAACATTGGTTTGAAGGTCAAAGAAAAGACATAATTCCTTCGAATTTGTTCAAAGGTCCAAAAGGAACAATTTTTTCAGACTTTTTGTCCGATGGAAATGATTAAGTGAAGAAGGCCGAAGGAATTCACTCAAGAAGAAAGCCCAAATAAATTGAAAGGAAAAAATGGCTAAGGAAAAGAAGCTTTCTTTCAGATTTTTTGTTCAAAGGAATTCCTACGGACTTGCCCGTCGAAGAAGCAAGAACTCATTGGGAAAGTTGAAGCCTGAAGTCTACCCAAAAAATCCCAAAGGGTAGATACCCTTGCGAGAGACACTTGACATCAGAAAAAGGACCTTTTCCAAGGACCTAAAGGTACACCTTCCCTTCAGGACATTCCAAAGACTGAACAAGGATGCAGAAAGGAATCTTCAATGACTTGGACAAAAAGGGCTTCAAAGGATGAACTGAATGAACCGATTGAACCATTGAACCGTTGAACTGAATGGTTTAACTAGTTCAAGGTTCAAAGGTTTAACCAAAGCTTAAAAAGATAAAGGAAGCAATGATTGAGTGAGACACAGAATGAACCAATGAACCGATTGAACTTTGAACCGAAAGAGTTCAAAGTTCAATGGTTCATAGGTTCAAAAGTTCAAAGGTGGCCTCAGTCAAGGAAAAAGTAGCAAACAAGTGGTTCAATAGATGGTTCAACCAAGGAGAGAAGAAGTGATTGAACTAAGAAGTGATAGAACAAAAGAGATAGAATGAAATAATAAACTTTCATAGGTTCACGGGTTCAAGGTTCAACATGGTTCAAGTAGCTGGTGACCATTGACGGCCCCTCAGATGTCAAATTTGAAGTGAGGGAAAATATATGGAAACTCAAATAAAGCACGGAATTCAAAGGAAGAATCAAGTGACTGAGTGAAAAGAGAGCCTGAAGACTCAAATTGCTACAGGGAAGAGAAGGTCAATGCAAAAAACTAGAAATTTCTTTGAAAGAGTTATTTCCAGTAGGTGAAACAGTAGATCGAGTAGACTTCTAAGCACACCAAACAAAGGACGCGGCATATTTTTCTTCCATGAAGTAAAGAAAAATTGGAAAAGGACCAGACGGTCCATACCAAGGAAGAGACATATTAGATAAAGGGACACACCATAGTTATGGCAACGCACTGTTCTCAGCATGGTCTCTCTAGACAGGACTGAAGGTGCATTGAAGATGTTGACTGCAGCATGGGCCGTCACATGGAAAAAAGTGCCAATCCTTGCATAGATGCTATAAGATTGTAATAGCTTTCATTTTTAAGGGAGACTTTTCATTTTTACAAGAGCGAAACTATGCCCATTTTGAAAGAAGAAGACTGAGACTTTGAGCTCAGACTATAATTTCATTTTATTTTATCTGAATGAGAAAGCAAGTTGTTTGTAGACTTTGTGCTGTTTTGAATTGTGATACTTTAGAAAATTTTTCTTATGTCTATTTTCTAGAAGCATTCTTATTTATTTAATTTGACAAGTAGAATTAGTGAAGGTAAAAAGGGAGGTGTCCTAAAGCCAACTGTGAGAAGACTTTGCGCTTTCACAATTGTTTTTAGCGTGTGTTTTTCCTTTTCTTTCTATGTTGAGGATTATATGATGACTTTGTGCCCCCATTATCCTTTGTGTTATACTCTTTGGGCAGTTGAGGTGGAAACTTTGTGTTCTATTTCATCTTGCTAGTTACTGTGCCCATTGTCACTAGTTACTTTCACAACCTGAAAGAAACTCCTGTTGTTTCCTGCAAGAACACTTCTGAAAGAAGAGAAGTGCCTTCAGTGTTTCCACCAAGATTTTATCCTTTGTATATGAGAATCATCTTTGAAAGAAGAGAGAAGGATGGTTTATCTTGCCCCCATGTGTTATTTTTTGCTTATTTATATTGTATATATCTCCTACGTATCTATAGGGAACCTCCTCTTAATGAGAAGAGATATTTGTCCCCTTTGGATGTGGTAAACATGTAACATTGGATGACCAATATCCCTATGCTATGGTGATAGGAACTATTTTGGTCACCAGTTAGCTGGCCAACAAAATATTCACCCAATAGTTTTTGGCGATTCTGCTGGGGATGAACGTGCAGTCTAAAGCCTCAAGTTTCAGATTGAAGTAGTTCCTTCCCTTATCCATTATACAGACTCTGGCGACTCTATTCTGTGTCTTACCCATTATCATTATAGCCTTACAATTTTCCTCCATCTCCATTATTTTATCTGGTCTGCAAAACTAGAGCTGCTAGAAAAGAGTGCACAGTTTGAAGCCTCAAGCTGAAACAGGCCCAATTCTTTTCCATTTTTGTTTTGTAATCTGGCCACTCCACCCAGATTTGTTATCCCTATTTTTCATAATTAAATCATGGCAGTTCAAGGCCCCTGGGGTAACTCTTTTGGCCCACTTAATTTGACTCCACCTCTGCATGAACTTCCACGTAGCTCAAGAAAGAACTTCCCCAAATTCTTTGGTGATGGGAGAGTTCACCCTGATGAACACATTACAGCCTTCAGCATAACCTATGGTGTGAGAGGGGTGGAATTTGAAGACATGGCAGTCAGGCTTTTTGTGGAGACACTACAAGGAGCTGTTGTAGACTAGTTCTACCATGTGCAAGCTGGATCATTGACTGACTGGGATACACTCAAAGCCAAGTTCGAAGCAAGGTTCAAGCCTGTAGAAGATGCATGCCTTGCTAGCCCAACTCACTCAGATGAAGAAGGAACCTCATGAGCTTATGAGGGATTTTATTGCCAGGTTCAACAAGTTGAGGCACAGGATTCCCATGGTCACCCAATTGACACCTAAGAATCTCAAATGCTTCTTCATCAACTCACAGCTGCCTAAAGTGAGTTTTCTGTTGAGACGGGCTAGACACAAAGACCTTGAGGCTGCTTAAGACTTGGCTACTGAGCTAGAAGATGACCTTATCGTGGCAGAAAAGATAAGGAGAGATCCTAACAGAGGTAAACCCTCTTCATCTTTTGAATACTCACCCACAGCCACCATTGACCCAATGGTATAAAAGCTCGTAAATAAATTGTTATCCTTGAAAAGGCAAATGGCACAAGGTATGTCTTCTGCTTCTTTATATAAAGATATACCAAGGAGGACATTCCCCAATCAGCCATATCAAGGCAACGCTGCCAGAAGTCAAGGGCAACCAAATTGTCTTCCTCCCCCACAGAGGAACCTTTCCCTTGAAGCACCTCCAGCCAACTCAGTAGTTGGATATTTGGAAACAAAACATGTTTCCTATTTCCAACTTGAGTTCAAGCAAGAAAATGGCACTGATCTCTTCAAGGAGGATCTAGAAGAATTAGTTGGTGACTCCCACATTAGTTTCTTGAATTACTAGGATGAACCCAGAAGTGAAGGTGAAACAAATGAGGAATCATACGCAGTATTCACCCAGTCTGAGAATCAATCAGCCCAACAAGCTGATAAAGAAAGAACAAAGAAATGAACTCGGCCTATAATTCCAATTGCTAAGCAGAGAACCACTTTGCCTTTCCAGTCAAAGGACCCAGTGATTGTCAAAAAGGTTAGTACATCAAACATCTCTACACCTTCTACTTCAACTTCGTAGATTCATCCTCCCCCTCTCAAAAACCAAAAGGATGAACTCCCATCCTCTCTTCTAAGTCTATCTCAGTCATTTGACATGATTGATCATGTCAAGAAATTTGAAATTCAAATGACTAAGTTTGAATCCCTACAAGCCAATCCTAAGCAGTTAAACATTGGTGAAGAGCTAGGTGTGGACTTGTCTGAGGCAAAAATTGTGGTCACCCAAATGTTAGCCCCTACTGCTCAAATATTGTTTGAGCCTTCAGGCAAGGGTAATTACTCCTTGACCATAGAGGATGCTCATATCTCAATTGATCAAAGTCTTATGGCTAGCAATCTAGGATTCAATCCAAATCAGGCATTAGAAGAATTGGTAGGGCACAGTACAAATCAAGAAGGATCTTCCATCTCCCATGAAGAGAAATCTAATAGAAGATCAGCTTTTGATGATGCTTGGATCTTGAAATTTGATGGTAGCAATTCTTCAATAGCTGAATTCAAATCTCTGTTACTCAGATTGAAGACTGCTCAGGGTGAAGAGGTCAAACTCCTTCACAGTAAAGGAGATGTTGAGCTGATGGTTTGTCAGGAGTTTGATCCTGAAAATCAAAGCATGTGCTCGACTAAACCAGCAGAACAACAAGTTATGATGGTGGACCATACTGTTGTATTCCAAAGTCAGCAAAAGGAACTCTTCGCCAAGAGAGCAAGGAGTTATGGTTTTCAGTTTGAAGACCACATCCTACCATGGGGCAAGAAGAAGAAAGAGCCAAGAGGAAGACACAAAAAATTGGTTTCCTGGTGGAGAGTTCTATTCACTCGTCACTATTTCTAAGGATAAAATGGTTTCTTGTTGGTTTATCAGGATGGCACACCATTTTTATTGTCTCTCAGTGGGTGACATCTGAAGCGCTTCAAATCTTGAGGCATCAGATAAGATCATCTATACATATGTATATTTGTATAGTCTTTAGTTATGTTTTGTGTTTTTCTTTTTCATTTTTGGCACCTTTCTTTTTGGGTAGCATGACTCTGTATCCCAATGGCACACTTCAAGGTGCTAGAGATTCTAGTTTCTACTCCCCTCAGCTGTTCCAAGTTTCCAATTGAAGGTAGTTCCCCAACTGGAGCCAGCTGTTGTCCCCAAAAAATGCCACTCATTTTTGGGACAACCTACAGACTATTTTGGCCTTGCACAGACCAAAATTTCTCTCTTCCCTTCTCAAATTTTTTTCTAAGCTTTCAAATTCCTCATTTTTCAAGATTTTTTCGTAAATGGATTCACATGTTCAACAGGTTAAAAATCTTTTGCAGGCGAGTTCAGTCAAAAGAACAAGTTTCTAATACTTAGTCATTTCCAGGATTGGTTCAGCACCTCGGTTCAATCAAAAGAGTTTAATCGGCAAATGATAAAGAACAAAGGCTTGAACCATTGAACTTTGAACTACTTTGGGTCAAAGGTTTAATGGGTTCAACGACCAAGTTGGTTCAATGCGCTTGGTGCAAAATATCAAAAAGACTTAGCCAAATAATGAAGAATGAGTTGATTGAACCACTTTGGTTCAAAGGTTCAATGGGTTCAACGACCAAGTTGGTTCAACGCGCTTGGTGCAAAATATCAAAAAGACTTAGCCAAATAATGAAGAATGAGCTGATTGAACCATTGAACCAAAGTTGGTTCAATTGGTAGGTTCAAGGGGCTGCCCTAAAGTGAAAAAGGCAAGGGCCCTTGTGGAGGGCAGGCAACATTGGTTTGAAGGTCAAAGAAAAGACAAAATTCCTTCATATTTGTTTAAAGTCCCAAAATGAACAATTCTTTCGGACTTTTTGTTTGATGGCAATGATTAAGTGAAGAAGGCTGAAGGAATTCACTTGAAAAGAATGTCTAATGAAATTGAAAGGAACAAACAGCTAAGGAAAAGAAGCTTTCTTTCAAATTTTTTGTCTAAAGGAATTCCTTCAAACTTTTTGTCTGAAGGAAAACCCTGAAGGAAAAAGCCCAAGAGCCAAAAGCCCACCAAAGAAGCAAGAACCCACTAGGAAAGGTGAAGCCTGAAGTCCGCCCAAAAAATCTTGAAGGGTAGATATCCTTGCAAGAGACACTTGACATTAGAAAAAGGACCTTTTCCAAGGACCCGAAGGGAAACCTTCCCTTCGGGACGTTCCAAAGACTGAACAAAGATGTAGAAAGGAATCTTCAATGACTTGGACAAAAAGGGCTTCAAAGGATGAACTGAATGAACCAATTGAACCATTGAACCATTGAACTGAATGGTTTAACTGGTTCAAGGTTCAAAGGTTCAACCAGAGCTTAGAAAGATAAAGGAAGCAATGATTGAGGGAGACACAGAATGAACCAATGAACCGATTAAACTTTGAATCGAAAGAGTTCAAAGTTCATAGGTTCAAAAGTTCAAAGGTGGCCTCAGTCAAGGAAAAAGTAGCAAACAAGTGGTTCAACCAAGGAGCGAAGAAGTGATTGAACTAAGAAGTGATAGAACAAAAGAGATAGAATGAAATAATAAACTTTCATAGGTTCACGGGTTCAAGGTTCAACATGGTTCAAGTAGCTGGTGACCATTGACGGCCCCTCAGATCTCAAATTTGAAGTGAGGGAAAATCTATGGAAACTCAAATAAAGCACGAAATTCAAAGGAAGAATCAAGTGACTGAGTGAAAAGAGAGCCTAAAGACTCAAATTGCTACAGGGAAGAGAAGATCAATGCAAAAAACTAAAAATTTCTTTGAAAGAGTTATTTCCAGTAGGTGAAACAGTAGATCGAGTAGACTTCTAAGCACACCAAACAAAGGACGCAGCCTATTTTTCTTCCATGAAGTAAAGACAAATTGGAAAAGGACCAGATGGTCCATACCAAGGAAGAGACATATTAGATGAAGGGACACGCCATAGTTATGGCAGCGCACTGTTCTCAGCATGGTCTCTCTAGACAGGACTGAAGGTGCATTGAAGACGTTGACTGCAGCATGGGCCATCACATGGAAACAAGTGCCAATCCTTATGTAGATGCTATAATATTGTAATATCTTTCATTTGTAAGGGAGAATTTTCATTTTTACAAGAGTGAAACTATGCCCATTTTGAAAGAAGAAGACTGAGACTTTGAGCTCAGATTGTAGTTTCATTTTATTTTATCTAAATGAGAAAGCAAGTTGTTTGCAGAATTTGTGCTATTTTGACTCGTGCTACTTTTCGAAATTGTTCTTATGTCTGTTTCCTATAAGCATTCTTATTTATTTAATTTGACAAGCAGAATTAGTGAAGGTAAAAAGGGAGGTGTCCTGAAGCCAACTGTTAGAAGACTTTGCGCTTTCACAATTGTTTTCAGCTTGTGTTTTTCCTTTTCTTTCTATGTTGAGGATTATGGGATGACTTTGTGCCCCCATTATCCTTTGTCTTATACTCTTTGGGCAGTTGAGGTGGAAAATTTGTGTTCTGTTTCATCCTGCTGGTTACTGCACCCTTTGTCACTAGTTACTTTCACTACTTGAAAGAAACTCCTGCTTTTTCCTGCAAGAACACTTCTAAAAGAGGAGAAGTGCCTTCAGTGTTTCCACCAAGATTTTCTCCTTTGTCTATGAGCATCATCTCTGAAAGAAGAGAGATGGATGGTTTATTCTACCCCCATGTGTTATTTTCTGCTTATTTATATTGTATATAGCTCCTACGTATCTATAGGGAACCTCCCCTTGATGAGAGGAGAGATTTGTCCCCTTTAGATGTGGTAAACCTACAACATTGGATGACCGATCTCCCTATGCTATGGTGATAGGAATTATTTTGGTCACCAATTAACTAGCTGACAAAATATTCACCCAACAAGGACAACCCTTGTTGATGTCTTAAAAATTAGTGCATAGGTGAATTCCCATGGGATTCTTACTAACTGGCACAATATTATAAATACACTTAGAGTAGTCGATGGGATCGATGAACTCTACTTCTAAGATTTTTTCAAGATCTTTCTTGATTAGGATTGCTATTCGAGGGTGCATTTTTCACAACTTTTGTTTGATCGACTTGGCATCAGGGTGCATAATAAGATGATGGACTACTAAAGATGGGTCCAATCTAGGAATGTCAGCTCATGACCATGGAAATGTCTCAATATTTTATAAGGGCAATGTAAATATTATGCTTTTCCTATGTCAGTGAAGTTCCAAGTTTGATTATTTTGGGATTGTCTTCTATGTCAATGTTAACATCAATGTTGTCTTCCATATGAAGTGTGGAACCATCTTGTAATGGTGTTGGCATAAAAGGAAGATGGATTTATTCATTTTTTTGTGGCTCTATAGTATTGTCTTGCTCACCCATAAAGGATGAATCTAAACCATTCACTAGTTTCTCATTTATTTCTTATTTAGATAGACTATTATTTAGTCTAATTTTGATGATCTTAGGACTATTAGGTTGTTGTGTGCATTCATAGGCATAGTTGAGTTAATCATCCATTGGTGCCTTGGGGAGGTTTTCACCAATGAACATGTATTTATTTTTATTTTTATGATTATCCAATAGGTCCTCAAAGAGGTTTTTTCCAAGGGACATTGATTTTTTATTTTGATTTTTTGGACTGAAGAACTCTCCATGCTTCCCAAAGTAGGTAGTAGTATCAATAATGATTTTAATTCCTTTTTTATGATCACCCCATAGGAGATCATCTCAAATCCCCAAAAATTATATGATAACCTCATCATTCTGAAAGATGTCTAAAGGTATATGGACACGTTGGTCCTAGTTTAAAAGGTCAGGAGATTGTGAGTCTAAGTGAATGGAAAGGATGATAGTGATGACAAAGAGATTGGTTTTAGTAAACTCATAGTAGAGGCTATAAAAGGAATTTGTGTAATTGTTAGGAAAGTCATCATCAAACATCATAGTACAATCACTAATGAGTTCATAGGGGTCACCCCAGGTGGTTTCTATCCAATGCCATGATATCCTTTATGCTCAGTAAGGAGGATGTGCTCAAGAATCCCTTGTTCGTCAGCACCTAAGATTTTGCCCTAGTACTCCATATTTTTAGATATCTTATTGGGGATGGGATATTTTTTATTCTTATATCATGAGTTTAAACCATCACTGTATAGTCAAGAATCATTAGAAACCTTTACTTGCTCACTTTCTAGGAGACCATTCTTTAGAAAAGAGATAGAATCAACTTTATATGAATCTATTTTCTTCCACCAATATATGATGGGCCTATCACAATTTTTTGGGGAAGCAAAGAGTTTTGTTATATGAAAATCATTTCTAATTTCATATTCCTTGTAACCTTTGTCTATGATTATAAAATGCAAGGAAGCTCGAGGAGGTGGATTATTAGATGTGGATGCACATCATATGGATGGATGTAGGAGGATAGTGCGTTTAATTTTCCTTTGTTGGAAACATATTTTATGATGGGGCAGTGATTGATTTTGTTGTACTTTGCCTCTAACATTTTTCACTACTGATATGGTTGTGGATCACCAAGGATTGTCATCTTCATACTAGAATATGGGAATTGGTCTGTTAATGTAAAATAGAGGGTATGACATGCATGTTTTGAATATATGGGTGTTAAACGAGGTTTTTAAATGGAAAATCAATGCCAATGATGTGGAAGAGGTTTTGGTGGGTGACATGCTCGACCATGATAGGAAAGTAAATAGTTCTAGTTAACTCTCTCTTTGAATTATCATATGCTTTGATGGTGATTATATTAGATTCCAATATTGATTCAGAGTACCTAAGATGCTTGATCAACTTCAGTGTGTAAATGTTTAGCCCTAACCCATTGTCTATGAGTACCCTTTTGACTTTGTGCTTAATGATGATTACCTCAATACACAAGAGGAGATTGTGGGATGGTCCTACTAGGAAAAGGTCATTATGGTCAAATGTGAGGCATTGACCCAATGAAAAATAGCCTACGAATTCTTGTTGTTTTAGAGAATTTTAGCTTAGAACAAGAAAGAAACTAGATATGGGCATGATTGAAAAACCTATTTGGTTATGCATGCATTGAATCAGATGATTGTAGAGAGTTCCTCTTTGGCTTAGGAGGAATGACCTGCAAACAAGACATCACTAAAGCAAATGGTTGGTTAGATAAATAGTCAGGTGGATTGTATAGTGGTAGCTAGATCCCAAAAGCAAGAACTTCCTCAAGGGCTATCAATCTGCATGTTTTAAACAATTAAGTTTATAAAATAAAAGATAAAGTACTTTCATCAATAATCAAAAGGTACTGAAATTTACAAGAAATGCTTGATAAATAAATAGACTAAAATGACTAATATATCAATAAGCAGGTCAATTTTAATGCTAAATAGTTTGGGTGTGGTTCAGAAAATAGGTTAGGGGTCTATGAATAGGCAGATGAAAATAAAGTTGGGTTTAGTTGAGGGTAGGTGGGTGAAAATAGCTTGTTGCTAATTTTTGCCATAATGACCATTGACAGTTAAGGTGACCATCAACAGTTGAGGTCACCGTCAATGGTTGAAGTAACCATTGGTAGTTGAACAGACCATCGGTGGTTGGACAGACCATCGATGGTTACTATGTATTTGGTTTGGTTGATAAAAGGTCAGATTGATGAGATCACAAAAGGTAATTCTATGAGATTGGTTTATGTTGGGTTGATTGTGAAATGAAAATAAATTAATTAATAGATCAAAAATAAATACTTAGCTTGCTAGAGATTGATTGAATGAATGGTTGGGATGGTTGGCTTATTGATAGAGTCTAGCATGATTCTAATAGAGTAATGGTACTTGGATATCGGCTGAGGGGTGGCAACAAGTTGGCTCTTTGATGTGATTTCTAGATCATTGGATTGCTGATATAAGTGACCTACAAATAAACTCTAGATAAAAAAGCTCTTCAAGTCATGGATCTATTTCACCTCCTACTCCTCTCTTCTTATAGGCAAGGAACGAGAGGTGCAATAAGACATTAACAAGGGGTCTAACTTACTGTCTAATTCTAACTTTGACATGTATGGGATTGCATACGAATTAGATAATCTAATTATAGAAAAGTAAGTTAGAGTGAATGGTGAGTTAAGTTGGTTCAGATGGTATAACCTAACCTCAGTGGTCAAGATGACCATCAATGATTAAGGTGACCATCGATGGTCGAGGCTTGAGGTCAAGTTGGGTTAAAAGGATAGGTTTAGCTAGTAGGTCAAACTGATTAGGGTTAGGTAGGTTTAGGGTCAAATAGTTGAGGTTGGGCCTAAGGGAGTCCTAAGGTGGTCTAGGGGAGTTGTGACATTCAAAACCATTATATGCAAATTTTTGGTGTCTATATTTTACCAGTTTGTATTAGCAAATGACAAAACAAAAATGGAGCACGGGTTAAAGGTTCAGTTGCCCCAAACATGGGAGGACATGGGAGTCAATGAGGTAAAACAAAATTAGGTGTAAGTTTGATGAGTTGGTAAGGTGGTGATGAAAGGTGGATGTTAGAGGTTGGGCACTATAGTGCAAACACATGCACAAAGTGCAACAAAAGTGCAATATCCAAGATTGTCCATTTATGAGGTTGCCATATTTGGTAAAAATTAAGGTCATTACTAGAAGGATAAGTGATAAGTGGACCATGTGACTGCATTTAAGCATGGTGGTTGGGAACACTTCTAAACACAAGTCTCCTAGGCAATGTCTATGTTTTGGTGGGTATCCAATGTAGGAAATGCTACCAAGAGGAAACCATCAACATTGGTCAACATGGTAATTGTTGTCATTACAGTCAAAAGGATCAATGTAAGGTTGTCACAAAGGATGCAAAAGTTGGGCCAAAAATGGCCAACAGTGAGGTGACGAGGTCGATGGTATGGTCGGTAGAGAAGGTGATCTCTTAGGTGGGGGACTTGGTGTGGGTGCCAAAAAGTTGTTATTATGAATTTCCTGACCATCAACAGTCAGGGGTCTTAAGATCGATCATCGATGGTCACCCTGATCATCGATGATCAAGTGGAAACCCTAAAAGGGTGGAAATAAAAGTGTGAATTTGAGTCATTTTAACTCATTTGCCTTTGGGACTTTGGCATTTTGACAATGATATCTTTGACATGTTATGTAGAAATAGATGATGGTGAGTGCTTGTGGTTGAGTGGTGGAAGTTGATTGGGTTAATCAAGCTCTAGAGGGTAGATAGATCAAGATGCAGGGTGGGCAAAGGTGTGGGTGGGTTGCAGGTCCTAGAATTCCTCCTCAATGATGATTGAGGAATGAGGTAGGTAGCAGTATTTAAATTGGTAGAGTAGATGTGTTTTGCCATTTGAGTTTGGTTCTTTTAGGAATTTGATTGCTTTGTCATTGTTTTGGTGGGTGAGTTTGGGTTTGACCTAGGTATTAGGGCTTTGATGGGTTTTTGCGTAATTAAGTGAAATTGGGAAGGGATAGTGTAGTATGGGTAGGTAGGGGTAGGAGATAGGTAGGATTTTGTAGAAATGTAGCTATTTTGAGTGTGTTCAAGGTGGGGGTAAGGTTGAGATGCTTTGTCAATGGTCATATACAATGATCATCGGTGGTCATCTTGACTGTCGATGGTCGACAACCGTAAGCAAAATGGTGGCTTGACCATTGGTGGTCATAGTGAATGTCGATGGTTAACCAAATGGCCAAGTGTTTTGACAAAAAACTAAGGTAATTAGGTTGAGTCTGATAGTGTTGGGATGCTAAGGATAATATTGCAATGGTAGGTTTAAATAGGGTGACATAGTTCATATATGTGAAATAGGTGCTTTTAGGTAGGGTGAATGAGGTGAAAAGGTATAGTTTATAGGCAAAGTGTGGTAATGAACTAAGTTTTTTATTATCAAATCTTACAGGCATGGGAGTAGATCCAGTTGTGAGATCAAGTTCCTCATATATTTTTGGAGATTCATTGAGGGGTGATCGTAGTGGACTGGGCACACATATAAGAGGTGGGGTTTGGAGTGATGTTGCACTCCCAGCATGTGTCATGAGATACGACAATGATCATGGCCCTTATCAAGAGATGGGATCTAGCCATGAACACTTTCTTCCTATAGACCAGTGAGATGATGATCTTACTTGTAGATGTGCATAGGATCACTCAATTACCCATATAGGGTCATATGATATATCACATTGACTGGGAGGAGAGAGACGAGTTCTTAGAGTTGTTATACAAAGATGACCATGATCTTATTAGATGGCATGCTGGAGGATTTAGTTATACCCTATTGTATTAGAGGGCTAGAGATGATACAAGGCTAATAACCATGATGATGGTGATATCATGCTTTGATATACCTAATTTAAACAGTGGGAGGTTTTTGTATCTACTACTAAGGGTATTAGTTAAGATGTTGTTGGGCCGTAAAGTGTTTGGTTGGGTGCACGTGCTTATAATTCAAATATACAAGGAGTTATGGGGCTTTAAAGCTCACAAGAGATATGACATCAATGTCAGGTTCATGCTACATTGTTGGGCATATGAACATATCTAAGATGTATGACTAATGGGGTTGTTGTGGGAGGGTTATGCCTAGATGGAGTTCAGAGTCAGCTTTATGAGGTAGAGAGTTGATTTTGCCCTTAGAGAAGTAGGAGGTGGGGTACATGATACGTATTAGTGTAGAGGTGCACTAGAGGCCTTGGTTATTGATGATGTGATTTAGAAACACTACATCAAGTTTCTAGATTGGGCTCGATATAGGATACATACACTATCCCTACAAAGCTATAGATGGATCTTCAACATGAGGGATGATGAGACATAGATTATCCCATTTGATAGGGTGAGGTGATAGTTTGGCCTAGTACAAGGGATTCTGAGTCCATCCCTAATGTATAGGCAGGGGGACACATAGCTTCTTCTCCTAGAGCCACAACTTGTTTAGATTTTTTCTTGATCATGAGAAGTTGCTGACTAGGGTCGAGATAGACGATGCAGGCTTTGTAGATGGTTACCTTGCATGATACCAAACATTGTATGTGAAAACAAATTTTTGTGGTGATGATTGTGGTAGGTAACCTATGGATGTTGACCCAATTAGTAGAGGTTAACAAGCATAGGGGTTACCCTAAGTACATAAATATGAGTGACACTAGTTACAACATAGGCCTAGGTGGTAGTTTTATAGGGTCAGTTGGTAGTGACACTGGGTCAAGTAGCTACAGTTATGAGTGAAAGGGACCAGGATAGAGCTTCACTAGCCTTGGTTACCCAAGAGAGAGACTCCCTTAAATAGATCAAAGGAGGAGCCATGACACCTTCAAGACCACTGGATACTATCCCCATGGCATGGTATCTAACCATAATGGATGAGATATGTTACTAGGAGGCCATAGTCCTGAGACATTGTCCTGATGAGCCCTAATGGGGTGAGTACAGGGCTAGTTTGGTAGGTGGTGCTAGTGCGGTGAAACTAGTTTAGTGGGTTACCTCAAGAGGACAGGCACCAGGAGGCAATGGTGCCCCAGGAGATGGTGGTGCCTTAAGGGCACAGGTATGATATAGTTTATGATATATTATATGTTATTGTATATCATTTTAATATTAGCCTGTGAGCTGATGCGATGAGATGTACATTTTGAGAGAGAGACATGTATATTACTATATACATTATGATGTTATTGATAATAGACTCACAATTTATAGATATGATCCTTATTTATTGCTTATCGTTCATGGTTTGTGATTTGATGCTTATATTCATATCAATCATTGATGATGTTATATTGATTATGCTTATGTTATGGATATTGGATACTTATGTGGACATACCTCGCTAGGCATGAGATAGATTTTTATTTATGTTGATGATGATGCTTATGATATTTATGGTTATGATGTTGATGTGATAATGATGTTCATGCTAAAATGTAATGTATGCTTCTTCATTGAGATTTTGACATGTGGTAAAAATGTTTTTTTTATTATTTGCTCATGGATGCTATGATTGTGATATGATGATGGAAATGTTGATGATGTGTGATGTTGCTTATGATACATGTTGATATGATGTTATGGCTATTATTATGGTCATTTTTCTTAAGTTAAAACTCATAAAGTAAGTTAAATAACAACACTAGACGTGAGAAAAATAATATAATTAAGAGAAAAATGTCTTAGTGAATGTATCAACTAGTTATGATAGGAGAAGAAAAGGGCACGATTCTTCTTCTTTGGCAAGGACTAAAATAAGACCCAAGTTAGATTGGCTTAAGAAACATAAGCCCTTCGAATGCTTCACATTAGCATTCACTAATTGGTTAAAAGGTGTCTTGATCACATAATGTTAAGTGAGCTCGAAATCCCTTACTTATAGTGTGTAAAGGGGAGAGGGATGAAAAATAGAACCTTCTTTTGAGACTAGTGTTCCTCTTTTGGAGGTTACCAAAGAGTCAGAATAAACAAGTCTATGTCATATAAGGTGTAGATTTATCGATGTGAGAAGTCTACTCATGAGAGTCAATTACAGCTTTCAGAATTGTTTTGTTTATGAGAGTCAATTGTAACTTTCAAAATTCTTTTATTTTTGTTTGATAATGGGTCCTTTGCTTACTTTATTTCATGAGAGGGTTGGGAAAGTTGATCGATGTGGGAAGATTCCCATAAATTACTTTCTTTGAAAAATGCTTTACTCAACCATCCTTTAAGGGAGTGGTCTAAGTTTGTGTGTTTTGCTTAATACCTTTGATAGTTGTCCTTCAAGGGAGTATTCTACCTTATTTTGAGCAATTTTGATATGTTTTCAATAGTTGTCCTTTGAGGAAACAATCTATGAATGCTAGGAAGGACCCATGATTGTATGTTGTTTTGATTTTACTTTGCTTGATTTTTGCTTGACATAGACTTGCTTATAAAGGCTTAATGGTTCACCTTTATGAAGGTAAAACTAAAAGCACAATAAGGTTGATTAGGTGTAAAGAGGTTTTATGTGATAATGATCATGGGAATACATCTTGTAAAAGGGCCAAAAATTACCATGAGAATCATGCCATGGGTAGAGCCATGGTACCCATTGCTCAAGATTGGGCCATGATTGTGATGGATAATCACATGATTCAGTTTTAATTAGTTACCCCTAAAATAGGGAGATGAATGTGGTTTGAAAGTAAGGGATGAGCTTTAAGTTAGACAAAAGGTGAGCTTGATCATCCTTAATAAAAGAAAAGATGTAGATATGAAGTATTGAGGGGTTCAGGTTCTGGGTTGCCTTCGAGAGAAGATAATCGATAAGCTCTTAATCAATACTCATGGGTTATGATATAAGGTCCAAAGCCAATTAAAAACAAACTTGCCACACTTGTTTTTCTCCATATTGGTGACATGTTTTTCCTTTAAGATGAGGTCTTTGATGTTAAATTATCACACTTTAAGGTGTTTGTTATAGGCACATTTGATGCACTCTTGATAAACATGAAAATGGGTAAGGGAGGCTAAACAATGCTCGTCAAGTAGCTCAAGTTGGGATAAATCGTGCTGATGATAATCATCTTCAACAATGATATCCTATAAGGATAAGCAAAGAGAAGGAATTTGGACCTCAAGAGGTAAGATAGCTTCCACTCCAAGCACAAGAGAGAATGGGGTAGCATCCGTAGGGATTCAGATGCTAGTAAAATATGCCCATAAGGCAAAGGGGATGTGCAAATGCCATCCCAACCAGATACATTAACCATTTTAGTGAGCATGTTATTAAGAGTTTTGTTAGAGGCCTATGCCTGTCTATTTTTTAGAGGGTGATAGGGCGATGAGAAACTTAACTTAATGCCAAATGCATCACAAAGACCTTAGACTTGTTTATTGTTATAAGATTTGTTATTGTCGGTGGTAATTTTGTGAGGAACACCAAAATGATAGATGATGTGATGATTGATGAATTCGATAATATTTTCTACTTTGGTCATGATAAGAGGAATAACCTCAACCCATTTGGTAAAATACTCAGTCGTAGTGATGATAGAATGGTGTCTCTATGAAGAATGGGGGTTAATATCACCAATAAGGTCTAAACCCCATTATGAGAAGGGCAAAAAACCAGTGGATATGTGAAGACTATAACTAGGTACATGATGTAGATTAGCATTTTGTTGACACTTAACACACCTTTTCACATAACCAAAATAACCTTGGTTAATAGTAGGACGATAATCACCAAGGTGAAGGATGCACTTCACCATAGATCCCATTATATGTTTCCCTGATAGCATGAGAGGCTTTCTGATTGTGTAGGCAATGAAAGAGGAGACCATCAAAGTCATGTTTATAAATAATTCCCCTATAATGGTATAACATGAGGTACTCTGGATAAATGCTCATTGAGCATTCCTAGAAAGACCAAAAGGAATGATGGCAAGGTTAAGATAATCAAAGGTTTGTTGATACCAAAGGTTAGGTTGAGTCTCTACCACATTAAAGATGGTAGGAGAATCTAGTTTGACATAAGAATGCTAAGTAAGTCTATGGATAACAACAAATATCTTAGATTCAGAGGGTGAAGATAGGATCTAAGAGGCGAGGGAAGCCATGGTACCAACAAACTTATTGGTAGATCATGGGGTGGATTGGATATGATAGTGTTCAAATGATGTTAAGAGATCATCAACTAGTTATTTGTACTACTACAAAACTTTATTTTTACACTAGTAAGAGCCATTGATTTAATTGACCACAAGTTGGGAGTCACCAAAGATATTGATTGTTTTGACTCCCAAGACTAAGGTAATTTGAAGGCATGTTACTAGGGCTTCATACACAGCCATATTGTTGGTACATTTGAAATCTTTGATAGATAAAGGAAGAGGTTTATCATGAAAGGGAATAAGGATAATGCTGGCTCCCTCACCACGTTGACACTTTGATCCATCAAATAACATGGTCACTTGATAGGTGAAGTCTCCCTGAGAGAGCGTCGTGATGGACTCATCTAGAAACTTAAAAGGAGGAGGTCGATTGTTTGCTAATGGTGCTTCAGCCAATTGGTTAGCAATGACTTGCCCTTTAGTTGATTTTTGATGAAAAACTCAAGGTCAAACTCAGCTAAAAACATGAGCCACTTGGCCATACATTAGTTTTGATATGGCTTGGAGTGCATATAATTGAGTGGGTTAGTATTGGTTATGACATATGTATTATGGTTAAGAAGGCAGTGGTGAAGTTTGGTGGCCAAGAAGAATAGAGCTAAGTAAAGCTTCTCGATATGCATGTACCAAGTTTTGTATTCTACAAGCATGTGGTTGATGTAGTAGACACTTTTTTCTTTATGTTGTTCATCCCAATGAATAAGCATTGCCCCTAAGGAGTGGTCGGTGGCAGAGATATAAAGGTAGAAAGGTTGGTCATCTTTGGGAGGGGTGAGGATAAGTGGAGACAAAAGGTAATCTTTGATTGAATCAAAGACCTTTTTATAGTCATCATTCCACTTGAAAGAGACATCCTTCTTCAGGAGCTGATGGAAGGGTTAGCAATAGTCTAAGAGCTAGGAGATAAAGCGATGAATGGATTGGAGCTTCCCCTACAAACTACAAAGTTTCTTGAGGTTGATTGGAGGAAGCATGTCAAGGATGGATTGGATTTTGGCATGATCAATTTTGATTCCTCAAAGGGAGACATTAAATCCAAGGATCTTTCCTGAAAAGACCCCAAAAATACTCTTCTTAGGGTTAATGCAGACATGGTAATGGATGAGGTGCTCAAAGATAATTTTGAGAACAACTAGATGGTCCTTACAATATTTGGATTTCCCAAGGAGGTCATCCATGTAGTCCTCAATAATTTTATGGATAAGGTCATGGAAGATGTAGGTCATAGTGCATTGGTAGGTTTCACTAGCATTTTTTAGACCAAAGGACATGACTATGTAGTAGAAACTCCCCCATGTAGACATCCAATTCCTAACACCAATTGTGTTGAAATTGTCAACCTTACTCAAATTATACTCAAATGCACATTTTAGATCAAAATTCATAAAATGTGCTAAATGATTTGAACTTGTCATTTACAAGTGCCAATTTAGGTCAAGGTATCCCTAAATGGGGCAATGCAATTTATGGGCCAGCTAACTTTGATTAATTAATTTTGAGTCAAAATGACGATTTCACCTTTTGTGCTCTGGATCACTCTTTTCTCCTAAAAAATTGTTGGTACACACCACATACCTTTGTTATTTTGTGTTGGAAACATCCTAAATGGAAATGTGGTTTTGACACATTTAACGTCACCTTCTAATTCTTCTTGAGTTAAATTACAACTCAGTAATATGACTTTCTGACCATTTTGATTAATTAAGGGCCAATTTTCAAATAATTGCATAAATGTTGATTAACCTTGTTTAAGGATAATTAATCCAAATCAAGAGCTTAAGTGGATTTTCCATGAGAGTTGTTGAATATTTCTTTTTGAAGATTGATTCCTATTAACTGCATCATCAAGTGACATCATTCCTTGGGAAGACATCCCTATGCCATAAATGCCACAAATATCAAGCTTATGGGTCACCCATGCCTAGTTAATGCCTCCCATGCCTCTTTAATGCCCCTTTTTCCAAGGTCATGATGAAGATAATTATAGATTTAATTCCAAATATTAGGATTGTCTATGGCCTCATATCTCAATCTTGAGATGAACGGTCATGGTTGATCCTGACCAATCTCAAAAATATATAATTAGAGAGGCCATGGACATGAATTTTAAGCTTAAATATTGCAAAGTTATAATGTTAAATTGTTTCCATAAGGTTTTGCATTTGATCATAGATTTTTCTTGCAAGCTTCATTGATAGGCTAGTTTAGTGATTTGTAATCAAGAGCCTAGGTTTTATGGAGTGTTCTTGAGGCATTGGAGGAGCGTACCACCATTGTTGACAAAGACAAGGATGTTTGATCAAGGGTTAACATGATTTTGAGCCACATGGGTATGGTGAATCCATTTGGGAAGGTAATATGGTGTTGCTTTATTTCATTTGTTTCTTGTTATCCTTTGTAATTCCTATAGGAATATATAGGCTTGGTTAGTTAGTTCTTTATGCATGTTTCATTATTTATAGACTAATGCTTGACTAACTTGCTTTGTAATCATGTTTACACCCCATGGGGTGATAAAGGTGGTTTTTTGTTGATCTTCAGGGGAAATTAGGATCTAATTATAACTCAAGAATCCATCCATAAGAGATAACATCTTATGGCCGGCTGTAAGATCAACTAGTTGGTCGATGCTTGGTAGAGGAAAGTCATATTTTGGGCAAGCAAGGTTGAGGTCATGAAAGTCCACACAAATGTGTGGTCCCTTATAGCTTTGGTGATAAGTACGACATTCAAGATCCATTGGGGGTAATCAATGCATTGAATGAAATTGATGGATAAGAGACACTGAAGCTCTTCTTTAACAAGAAGAGCTATACGAGGGTGCATTCATCAAAGTTTCTTCTTGATAGGTTTGGCATAATGGTTGGTGACTATGTTAAGGGTAGCGATGGAGGGGTCAATTCCTAGCATGTCACTAAAAGACCAATTAAATGCTATGTTGTGGTCTTGTAAGAAGGAGGGGAAATACCAAAGTTCCTCAGAATTTAACAATTGGCCAATTTTGACAATGTGAGGGTTCTCAAAAGTTCCCAAGTTGATATCCATGGTGGATTCATTCAACATGGTTGAAGTCTCAGGAGGAAGAGATTTATGGATGGAATAATTCGATGCACCAAGATAGGTGAGAATGGAATCATCTTGACACTGAATGATATTAATGATAGGAGAGTCATCTCCTATCATCTCAAGATGGGTCAAAGGTATGGTTATGGTTGCCCCTTCCTTTTGATAGGTAAGGGGTCTAAGGCTGATCATGTTGATGAAAAAAAAGTTAGGTGGGATGATGTCATCATCCTCACACTCAGATGGAGAAGAGGTTGGTGAGTACAATAATGGTAGTGGTAGGTAATTTGGTTTTATTCTTGTTGGTAAGAATGAAACTAAGGCCATGATTTTACATGAGGCTTTCTAGTCTCAATTGAAATCAAATCATGTGGGTCATGTTAATATCGTCCAAGGCCAAATCCTTTCCAAGCTAAATTCTCATTACATTTGTCTAATCTAATTTTTCATATTCATAAACATATTTCAAAATTTAAAAAAAAAATCACAAATAAATAAATTTATACGATTTTAAAAATATGTAGAACAACCAATCAAATGTGTCCTAAAAGTAGTAAAATTTCAACAAAATTTCATATATTTATTTTAAGTGTTGATAGAGTTAGAATTTAGGGTTGGTCATCTGATGACTAATTCAAACCCTTTAGAAAATATTTTCAAAACATATTTCTAGTTCCCAAATAGAGTTTTGTTTATTATTCGCTTGAAATTAAGTCTATATTCCTAATGTCAAAATAAGTGATTCTTGATATTCTTTTTCAACTCAATAGGAAAGATGGAAACTTCATAACTAAAAGTGTGTATTATTTTTTCTTACAAAAATTTCCATACCCATGAAAACAAGATACACTTTACATTGTCACCCATGTAATACCATTGACTGTTTAATGTGAGGTTGGGTAATTATTGATGGGAAATTTTCTATTAAACATTTAACTACAACCATTTTAATTGTTTCACAATAAGGCTAAGTTTATAAACATTTAATTCAAAATTATTATCTTATAAATGACTTTCACAAACCAAATCAAACACCTTAAATTCAATCTTCGTTTTGACAAGTAGTTTTCTACTTAAAGATAATTTAAATTTTTCTTGAGTAATAACTAATGAGATTCATCAGTAATTACAACAGTTATAGTAATCTTTTCATATATCTTAGAAGGGATCCATTTTTTAATAAATAAGTAAACAACTTCAAACCACCAAGTCTCATTTCATTAACCATTGATGACATAAATATGTCGTTAATACTAAGATTAGTTTCATACAACATCCTACTACTTATTTATAAATCCTTTGAAACTATTATTAATAATTAATATTCATCATATTGATGATTAATTTACACGTATAAGACAATAAAAATACTTATAAAACTTTGTAACAACAATCCTAAGTTAAAAGATAAACACAAAAGCTATCATTCACCCTAGAGATATAAAATTTAGTTATGTATCATTAAAATAAAACTACATACATATAAACATTACAATATGCTTTGAGTTTATGACTACTATGACTATGGTGATTGTTGTAAGGGAAAGAATCCCAAATTCAAATGAACATGGGGGAAATGATGATGTTGATGCAAAGGATGGTGATAGAGGGGGTGGGATATTGACTATAGAGGGCCATTTTGTGTCAGAATAGAGACAAGTAGGATATTCATTACTAGCAGATAAGGACCACCAAACTTCTCTTAGGGATAGGAGGAATATTTTCCCTAATGAAAAGGTCTCATGGGTTGTGAAGCTTAAAGGCAAGATTGGAGAATATTAAGAGATTTATCCAAATCAAGAGATCAAAATCTCCAAGATTGGCAAAAGGTATCACATCTCCATTCTTGATTCTGTTAAAGAACATTGTGTTGTAGGTCTTTTCAATGCCCTGGTAGGGAAATTTTTAGGAACCCATAAAAACATTGAAACTTTTAGAATCTGGTCTTCAAAAATATGGAACCTATAGGGGACATTGTAATCTCCTCGATGAACAATGATTTATTTTTAATTCGATGCAATAATGATGAAGATTGTACAAACATTCGTGTTGGTAGCCCCTAGAATCTAAGAAAGTCTGGTCTATTTTTAAAAAAATGGAAACATGGTTTTGACCCAAAATAATAAATAATTAATCGCATGCCCATTTGGGTCCATCTTCTTGGCCTACCTCTTGAATTTTAGGATGAGGATGTATTCATCGGCATAGCCAAAATGATGGGATATTTGATTGATTTTGACTCCACAAAAAAAACTCATCTGTTTCATACAAGGTTATGTGTTAATGCTTTTATGGACCAATATCTACCTTCCTCCATTGGGTTAGACTCATTTAATGGTGAATGGATCTAAAAGATTGAATACAAAAACTCAACTTTAAAATGTGACTACTATGGAAAATTAGGACACCTAACTAGAGGTTACCCTACTTTCATTAAAAAAGGAAACATTATGTTCTTCAGAAAGGATAAGTAACACTGGATGCACAAACATATTGACCCACAACCCTCAACAGTTTCTCATCTCTCCCCTGATCCATAAAAACAGGGACTAAAACAAATTTCTCCTAAAACTATAACCAAGCACTCAAAAGAGATCATCCCAAGAAAAATACAATATAAATCATCAAACTTAGTTGTTTCAAATGGAAAGAACCAACCTACTTTATCCTCGATTAACTCCCAATGGTTATGAATCACTAGCAATAAATTTTAATGTCTCTAATCTTATGAGGAGGAAGAAGCTGGAAAGATAAAATATTCCCCTATAAAATCAATGGATCTTAAAATTCAAGAAGTAGGTGAACTAAACACAAAAAATCAATTAGACCAATCTATGCTTTAGAGACTTCAGCATGCTTTCAATTCTTTAGTTGTTAGAAGAGATAAGGAAAAAGAACCATTCACCCCTCAATTGGAAAAAAAGACTATACATCTCTTAAATGTTGGAAGTGTGGCAAAAAGGGGTGGGCTGAACAAAGCAAAAATAAGGAAAAAATAAGCAGACCATGACATAACAGATGGTCATTAGTTTACAATACAAGATAAATTCAATAGGCCAGTCATAATAAGTTCTCATGAAAATAATTAAATGGAATATAAGAGGTATGAATCACCTAATTAAACATCAAATGTTTATTGATCTTCCAAAAACTAAACTTCCTTCCATTATTGCAATTCAAGAAACTAAAATTCAAGAAAATAGCTTATAAGAAATAAAAAATAAATTCTATTCTGGAGCCAAGATGGCCTCAATTAATTCAATAGGGGCCTTGGGAAGCATTGCTATATTCTGGGATGAAAGATTTCTTCTTGGAGTTGTAATCTTTAAAATCCCACATCATCTTGTTGTCATTTTTTCAGACAATTATTGGATACTTTCTAAAATTTATGCTCCTAACAGTCCTTCCTCTTGTAAAAAATTATGGAATGAACTTGATGCTTTTAGGGAAACTTGTAAGGATTTTCACTATATCATTATGGGTGATTTCAATACTCCACTCTACCCTAGTGAAAACAAAGGAGGAACCTAGAATTTTACTGATAGCATGGAGGATCTTTTAGACTTTATTTTAAGCAACAATCTCTTTGATGCACTTTTGCATAGCATCCCCTTTACCTGGACCAACAAGTGCTCAAGAGAAAATTTGATGCAAGTTTGATTAGATCAATATATTATTGATTCTAGTTGGCTGATGACTTAATATTTTCATTTTTCTTCGCTTCCTTCCATTGGCTCTAACCACAATCCTATTTCTCTATCATTGGAGCACAATATCAAACAAGGTAGAAACCTCTTCAGATTTGAGCACATGTGGCTTTCTCATCCAAAACGTAATGATAGAATCCAAGATTGGTGGGACATACATATTCAAGGCACAATTATGTTCAAGCTCTCCCAAAATATCAAAAATGTTAAGAAAAACATTAAGATCTAGAATCATAATGTATTCAGGAACATCTTCCATCAGAAGGATAAAATTGAATCTGATCTTATTAGTTTGGAGAAACAATAGCCAACAATGGGATGACCAATGAACTCTACCTAAATAAAAATCTTATAAGTGAACATCACAACATTATGGCACAAGAAGAATCTTTCTGGTGCCTAAATTCTAGAGCAATCTAGCTCAATAAAGGGGATCGAAATACTAAATATTTTCATCTTTCCACTTTAAAGCATAGAAATTAAAAAAAATTAAAAAAATTATTTGTGAGGATGGAGTTGTCCACCAAGAATTAGAATAAATACAAGAGGAAACAATGAATTTTTTCAAGCATTTGTTCACTTCTAAAAAACTTCTTAATACTTGCAGTGCTCAATCTTTCCTTTAGCCAATACCCACTCTTATTACTAATCTAGATAGTTCCAACATTCTCAAAAAAATCATAAAAGAAGATGTGAAAAAGGTTATTTTCCACCTTCAAAAGGATAAGGCACCTGGGCCCAATGAATTTCCAATTGCTTTTTCTAAAACATTCTAGAAAATTATCAAATTGGACCTTATTCAAGCTTTGCCTAAATTATTTTTGACAGGTAAGATCCTACGAGAGTTTAACTATACTTTCATTGTCTTAGTACCAAAAATTATTAGAGATTTTTATCTCAAGGACTTTCACCCTATCAGCTTATGAAATGATATTTACAAAATCTTCACCAAAATTTTTGTCCTCTGACTCTAGCCTCTTATGGAAAAAATCATCACTCAAAACCAAGGTGGTTTTGTTCATGGGAGGAAAATCCAAGATGGCATCCTTGTTGTGCATGAAACTTTTTACTCAATGCATTTAAGTAAAGAGGCTGGTATGATTCTCAAGTTAGACATGAGTAAGGCCTTTGATAGGGTGGACTGGTTTTATCTTGACATGTTTCTTGAGAAATATAGTTTCTATCATTCTGTTCATAAAATGATCTTTAATTATGTTAGCATTGCTATGTTTTATATTCTCATCAACGTTTATTTGGTTGGTTAATTCAAAGTAATAGAGACATTAGGCAAGGAGACCCTCTATCCCACTTTCTCTTTATTATGCTTGTGAATATGCTCAGTAAATTTTTTATTGATGCTGAAGCTAAAGGACTTATCAAAGGATTTCATTCTACTTTTGGCATTCCTCCCACTCTTCATCAATAGTTTGTGGAAAACACCATTACCTTAACTTCTACCTCAATAAAAGAATCAATCAATATCAAATATTTTATTCTTAGATATGAGGAGGTTTCCATGCAGAAGATCAATTTTGAAAAAAGTACTCTTTTTTCCTTAACACTCCTTTTTTACGACAGGCTAGAATTACAAAAATCTGGATCTGCACCATGAAATCATTAACTTCTTACCTTGGCATGTCTCTTTTCACTTGAAATATGCCCAGTCAACTCTGGAGTCCTCTCATTGAATGATTCTCAAAAACTATTTCTGGTTGGAAAGATATTGTGCTATCTCAAGATGGAAAGCTTGTGCTACTTAAATATGTTCTTCAAAGTCTCCCTATTTATATCATGTCTCTTTTTAAAATACCTTTCATCATTGCTCAAAAAAATTGATCAAATACAAAATCATTTTCTCTAGTCAAGATTGGAAATCTCTAATCGCTTGTACTTGATTGCATGAAACAATTTCTCTCTTCCTAAGAATTATGGTGGTCTAGGTTTTAGGAAGCTTAGCCACATGAATAAATCCCTTGCAGCTAAATTTTTTTGGAGATTCATCAAGGAAGAAAACCTTTGGATGAGCATCCTCAAGGCTAAATATCTCCAACAAAGGCTAGTTATTTCTCTGCTTCATGATAATATTTATGCTTCAGGTTCTACTATTTGGAATTTTCTCACCAAAATTATGGAGATCATTAAACAGGGTCACAAGTGGAAACTTGGAAATGGTAATACTATTCAATTTTGGGAGGACATCTAGTTACCTGATGTTCCTTTATCTCATCTCAAACCATGGTTCCTTGTAAAAGATTAGATTCAAATTCTCTATGATGTATTCATTTTATATTACTTTTAGTTACAGGGTTGTAGGAGAATATGGAAACATCTTCAAGTCCCTAACACCACCCTGGAGCATACTTATATAATCTTTAATCTCAATTTACTCCTCTCTGTTCACATCTTGAATATTCATAAAGAGGACTCTCTGTCTTGGGTGAACACTTCTTTTGGTGATTATAAAGTGAGATCTAGTTATTTCAAAAGCCTTCTTCCTAATCCTTATTTTCTTTGGATTATTATATGGGCAAAGATCTGAATCCCAAATTAAACATTTTCTTTTGGCTCTGCCTTCACAATAAGATACTCACACTTGACAATATTGCTAAATGTGGCATCTCCTTGGTTAAACATTACACTCTTTGTAATGTTGACCTTAAATATATTCCTCACCTCCTCCTTCATTTCCTTTACACCCATCACATTTGGGGTCTCCTCCTTAAATTTAATATCCTTTGGACTCATCCTACCACCCTGCCTAATTCCTGGATTGCTTGGGTCTCTCCCTTTTCTTGCAAAATTATAAATAGGTTATGGACCCTATCTTTCCCTCATCTAATTTGGGTAGTTTGAAAAGAAAGAAACAATAGGATATTTAGAGAATCCTTTTTTACCTTTGACAAATTTTCCCAAAAAGTTTTTAGCTGCATCATTGACAACTTTAACATTTTTCAAAAAATTAAGGATCAATATATCTCTCAGTATGAAGAACGCACAATTAAAAATTGGTTCCCTTCTTTCACTTTATCGACGGTAAGTGATCCAAGGATTAATATTAGGAGAAAAACCAAATGGATTCCCCTATCCCAGGTTGGACCAAAATTGACTTTGATGGGGCCTATAAAGTCAACCCTAGTTTATTTGGTGGAGGTGTGCTTCATGATGAAACTGACAGTGTTCTAGTGGCTTATGAAAATAGAATGGGGTTTTAAACTAATCATAAATCTGAGGCTCTCATAGATCTTTAGGGCCTTCAGGTGGCCAAGGATATTGGAGTCAATAGACTCCTAGTGGAAAGAGATTCTCTAAACCTCATAAATTACCTTCATGACTTATGTACAACATCTTGCACTATTGACTATATCATTGAGGAGAGCCAAGCCTTACACAATGAATTTTTTGAGATCTTATTTCAACACACGTACTATGAATGTAATCATCTAATAGATGCTTTTTATAATAGAGGGGTCTTAGTGTCTGAATTCAAAGTTTGGTCCATAAATGAATCACTTCATAATGATTGTATTGAAATCATTAATAAAGATATGCCTCCCCCTTTCCTATGATGATGGAGTCTTTATCCCTTTTATGCCTCACTCATATGTTATTTTCTCATCATCACCCCCACTTTGCTTTCCCTTTCTCATGTATGTTCCACTTTGTTCCTCTCCTTACTCATAACCTTTCTAGATTTATCCATGTTATCTCCTTCCCCTTTCATCCCTTATCTCTCTACCTTCCTTTTTCTTTGTTCTTCCTTCTTTTTCACTTCACAATGGGTGGGGAACTCTACATAAATGAACCCATGTCCTTTGATCATCTCATACAATATACTATTGTTTGGGAGATACTAAAAATAGGTGGTTTGATGAACTTCATTAACAACATCTATGGCTATAACAAGCTTCTCCCCTGTAAATTTGTTGAAGCCTGGGAAGACAAGGTGGTTATAATTAATAATGTAACCATTGAGATAACTAAAGGCCTCATTACACAAGTTACTGGACTCAATATTGACAAGGTCAAATTTATTAAATTTGAAAGGAATTATAAATAAGAGCAGGATAAGTTTCTCTTGGATGATGAGATCATGCTTGAATGAAATGAAGGATTCCTTAGGAAGGATGTTCTCACCCCTTTTGATCAAGTTTTAGAGAAAATCATGGGGTATATCATTTTAGATGGTAGGTATTCACTTGTACACCATTTTCACCTTGCTATCCTTAATTATTTTTTCCACAATATTCCTTTTAGCCTTTCATTCTATATTCTTTATTCTATGGAATCTTCTATTTTTGAGATCAAAATGGGCAAAAAGAAGCATCCTCTTCACCAAGATATTATATTTTTAATCTTAATTTTTTTTCAAGATTCCTCCTCTTTGCCACCTGTTTCCCCCAAGCTCCCCAAATGCACTCCCAAACCCACCCCTTTGCACAACATCCTTCCTAGATCCTCACATGTCCTGAGAAGCTCTGCTATTCATAACCCTTCCTTAACCATTGACATTGATAGTGATGACAAAAATCAAGACTATTGTCCTTCTCCTAAAAATAAGCATTTGGCTACTCTTTTAAAAACTATGTCTACTGATAAAACTAAGAAAATTATTCCTCCCAATAATTTTTAAACCATTTCTGACCCTTACACTTTGGTAAGTGAAAAAAGGAAAGCTTTGATCTCTAGTTCTCCTTCTACCCCTATTTCCAACCCCTCCCTTACCCTTCTCACCCCTCCCTCCTCCCGCCTCCCTTCCATAATCTTCCCCTTCCCCACTCCCTTATGACCCTCACCCTTGCTCCCTCCCTCCCTCCCTCTTCCTCTATCCAGGATGATTGTAAAATTTTAGATATTTCTAAAAGCTTGAATATGCTCAAAAATGGTATCCCCTCAGATACCACTTCCATTCCTCCCCTACAACTGGTTTCTTCTCCCCTCCCTATTTTCTCTTCACAACCTCCTAAGTTTAAGGATATTTTGGAGAACCAGAATTAACTTTCAAGGTTGAGCAAGTTTGAAGATTAAGTAAACTTGTACAAATAAATTATCAGATGGTGTATTAAGGATTAGAAAAGATTCAAAGATGAACTAAAAAAATTAAGCCTTCATGATGGTATTTACTACACCAAATTTGATCTCATGGAATCAGCTCTCAAGTTCATCATATTAAAGAAAGACTCAACTTCTTCAAAAATCAAAATACATCACTCAATAAAAATCTAAGAAGCTTGATTGAGTATAGTAAATTCATGGTGCTAAAAAGTCTTCAAAATTGGGACACCTTGAACTCCCTAGCTAATGGCAAAAAAGAAAATGTTGTTTCTCATTCCAAGGACATCAAGTTGAAGGGCATTGATAGTATGGAAATGTCTGACATCATCTCTAATGCGACTTCTTCTTTGGATCATCTTACTTAGAAATGGGTGAAATACTACAAATATTGGATGAGTCATATCAATTAATCTATTATTTTATGCTTTTTTAACTATTTCCTTGTATTTCCTTTCTCTTTGTCCTTGGACTGGTTATATCTAGGTTTTAGACCTTTTTTCAACTGTATGTGAGGTTGGATCCACTTTGATTCCTTTTATGTGTGTGGGGTAGGGTCCCCTTTTAAAAACCCACCTTTACCAATACTAGAACAATCCTAAGTTACTACATCTTCAAGTACGTCTAAAAAATGAATTATTTTCAAATAATGAGAATTCAAATGCTATAGTAACCATAAAAAATATATTCATTCTTACTTTTTTAAGGTAACTAATTCTAAAATCATGATTCATTCAAATTTATATAGTTCAATTTCATGATCTTGTGAATGATCACATCACACCACATTTGAAGCATAATACAAGTGTATAAGGCTAACATGATAAATTTGTTTATCATGTTTTCTACTTGTCTCATTCCAACTAAAATTTCCACATTAAAATATTATAGAATTACTTTGCATCAAAGTACATTGTATTTCAATACATTTTTAATACCTCTATAAGTTTATATAAGATTAAAAAAAAAACTACCATGGTAATCTCTTAATACAATAAAAATCAAAAGCATACCTATTGGCCTATAGAGATACAAATAGTAGTGATGATTTAACTCATTCATATTATAGTATAATATTACGCATTTTGATTTATATCTTCAAGATAAAGGATAAGTTAATCATAAATATTTTATTTTTCACAAGTATAACATTATAATCATATCCTAGACCATGATATTATAATGTCACAAGGTAAAATATAAATTACAAGTGAAAACCAAAACTATCACTTTAAAAAATAGACGTCATGCTAGTGAAAAATCTTCAATCTTAAAATCAAGACCAGAAGACAAGATAAAATAAACATTTTTATGTCAAGGTCATTCCGAGCTAGAGGAGGAAAACCCTCCATTGGTGGCCCAATTCCTACCCCATTCATTGGTTTGTATCTAAAACAATGATACCCATAAGGGAAATATGTCGATACATGAGAAGCCATGACCAAGACTCATGGCTAGTTCTAATTGACTAAAAAAAAGTTTACTTAATCAATTCAAGCAACTCACACCATTAAAAATAGAGTTAATAAAACCAATGATAAATGTATAAGGCTACCAAAAACCAAGTTCAACACATGGGCACCACTTATACCATTCACTCATGTCACATGATATAAAAAATCCATCAATTGGTACTACATCTTTATATTACCCATGTCATGAGATAATAAAAAAGTCATAAGTGGGCACCAAATTTATATTTTAATTTTTTTTAAAACAATAAAACAAAGTCATTAATGGATATCGCATCTATATTTCACCTGTGTTGTATGATAAAACAAGTGTTGTGATGTGGCTTTAGTACTTGTTATTCAGAATAATATATAAAGTGAAAGGTCTTTCTCAAGTGTCACCATTCGAGTGGATTTGACTTAAGAGTTTCTTCATGAAGGCCTTTGGGAGAGATCTTGGTGGATGGGATATTTAGTTTATAAAAAAATACTATAGAAAATATATTAGGCTTAATCATTATGGTTTAATTATTATTACTAAAGATATATGCAATTGTATGATTTATAACTTAGACTTAATTGCTTTATATCATTTTGTGACTTAGAGTTTCATTTGTTGTGATGTTCATAGTAAATTCATGACAAGGCCACATGATTCCATCTTGATATTATGACTATTATGGTTATTGGTGGCCACATGTATCACCTTGAAAACTACAAAGGGTTTTTTTCAAAATTTATGAATTGACACAAATGCATACAAGTAACGTAAATATAATACCAAAATTTTAACATTCAAGGTCATATCGATATAGGTATTATTATTGATTCCATAAATTAACATAATTCACTAACTTTATATTGCATATCCATAACATATTATTTTTATATACAATTAAAACATGTTGCACGAATCCATGTGGAAAGTGAGTCACAGTCAATAGAAACTCTTCAATACATCCAAACCACAACTTCCCATCATAACAACAGTGTTTGATGGCTAAAAAAATTAGCTTTTAGGATTACTATTTTAAATTATTTATGAAAACACTACTTTCAAATTTAGAAGAGTGTCTTTAGATTTCACATTTTAAATATGTAGGAAATAAGTGTTTCTAGCCTTAGAGGAGCGATTGTAAAATTAGAGGACAAATTACCATAAAGATAATACCAAAATATTGATATTCAAGATTATACATATATAAATATTATTATTGATTTCATACATTAGCATAATGCAGTAACTTTATAATGCATATCCACAACATATTGTTTTTATACACAACTAAAACACATTGCATTGACCCATGTAGAAAGTGAGTTGCAGTTGATAGCGACTCTTGAATACATCCAAACCAAAACTTTCCATCACAATAACACTGTTGGATGTCTAAACAAATTAGATTTTGGGATTTACTATTTTAAAATAATGTACAAAAATATTACTTCCAAATTTAGAGGAGTGTTTATAGATTTCACGTTTTAAATATGTAGGAAATAAGTTTTTCTAACTTTAGAGGAGTGATTGTAAAAATGGAGGAAAAATTAGCCTGTTCTAGACTTCACTTGTAGGTTAAATAAGACTCTACTTTTTCATCTATTTGTTTGCTATAATTTCACTCCCACAATTTCCTCCAAGTCAGATGAGACTGTAGAGTTTTGTAGAAGTGACCAAGGTTTGAGTCACTATAGTTAAATAATGAATGGACATAGTTCTTGGTATTCAGAGAAAGGAGGACTTGTTGAGGAGTAGGGATGTGAGATACCCAAGAACCAAAAAATTACAACTATGATTTGTCTGTCTCCTCTGAGCGAAGAAAGGCCAGAGCTCAAATATGGAGGCATTCCTCGAGGTGACTTTTTAAAATCTCATAAACTAGATATGTTATTCATTGACATCAATACAAGAATCTAATTTGAAATTGAGAGGTGTTTATTGTGGATATGCTTCAGATAATTAGTTGTGGATATGATACAAATAAATGTGGACACATTATGTCACAACTATCATTTCAACAACATAACATTATAAATAATTTAAGGATGAAAAATATATATTTTAAAGCTCCGTAAATACTTAATTTCCCCCCAAAATTAATCACATCGCCTAAATTTAGCCAATAGGAAGAAAATAATTTTGTTTATTTTTTATTTTTTAGAACGTCTATATTATAAAGCTAATGTGAAAACTTAAGAATATGAAAAAATATTTTTTTGTATTGGTTACATATTTTCAAATGAAAATTAATAGTTCCAAGCGATTGCAATAAATACCTACGTAGTAGGTACTAACAAATATAAAATAGTGAGAATGGAAATCATATTTATTTGACATTGTTATGTTACATAGTGCATATTAAAAATCAAACTTAATTATTTTTATAAAATAAGAAACAAAACATTAAACTAATTTTATGTCCTATAGTTATATAAAAAAGTGAATTCGATGGTGCTTTGTCAAGATAGAATCCATTAAATAAAATAGACATAATATTAAAATAAAAATGTTTAGCCTAGTTCAGGAAATATACCTACTGCCTAAGAAGTCATAGGATAGTCTATAGGATAGGGGTCATCTGACTACCTTAATAATGAGCTCTTAGAAGATTGGCTTCTCTCCCCTAATATAAATATATTATTATTGTTAGTTTATTTGTTTATTTACACAAATAGATGTTGGGCATGACATTAATAAAATATAATTCATCTAGAGTCAATGGCCGTCATGCACATTGACACTTAAGCTAATATTATAGAACATGAATCCAACCGATTCCCTCAGTTTATGCAACTAATTGTTCCCTTCTAATTTAATTTCCCTTTTGCTCTCTGGTATGTGACGATCATGTCAAAGAAAAGCTTCTCCACATTTAAGTGAATAGGGCAATATCTTGTCATCCTAGATTTCAAGGAATAAAAATTTGAAGAGTAATATTGTAGACATTATGTAATTGAAACCTACATGCATTCCAATTGGTCTCAGATTCCCCTAGTGTCATCATTTTGATGGATAAATCATGGGGCAATTTGAGTATTTTCATTAAGATTTTAGGCAACTCTCCCAAGATATCATATGACTGCAAATTGTAATTTATTGCAACGCAAGTCATCTTAGTTATTTTTTTCATGGATAATTCCACCTCCCTCAGCGGATTTAGAATATGGTAGAATTCAAAGTTATCCACTTGTTTGACAATAAGAATGATGACATAACAAAAGACAAGAACAAGTTGGGTGCCCTATAAATTAGATAGGCCTCAAATATCTTCTATTTTTGCTAATATTATGACAATAATTATGTTGGAATGGAAGTCAATAATGGATTTAATGGCATCATGTTATAATTGCTTTGGTGGATGTAAAGTCATATTATAAAACATTGATATTCACCTTGGCTCCTTGGCTCTACCTTGTTGTAGGTGGTGATGCCATGCCATTTCCAATGTGTTGCATTGCATTCAATATGAATGCTAGTTATCTCTATGAGTTTTTAAGTGGAATTTGACTATGAAAAATTGAAAATTAATTAGAAAATATATTTATAGGTTGATTAAAATTAGTAAAGTCTTTAAGCCTCTTGGTAGTGGCAAGCAGATAAGTAATGGGTTTGGAGCCTAAGAATGGTGCAGGAGTACATTGTTGTTTTTATTTTGCATGGCTTGCCTCACAGTGTGGTCATGAATACTTATAATATGGTTGCTCACTATATTTTGTGTGCAGGATCAAAGTTGATTATGTGAAATTTTATGTTTTTTTATCATTTAGGATGAGAAGCTCATGCAGAGCACATAACACACAAATAAATGTATACCCTATAGCTTCTTTGAGAATCTTATAGTTACTTTTCTTAAGAGAATAAAACTATTAATTGATAGTCTTATCCCCTAATGTTATATTGTGCTTCCATAAAGAGTTATCATTTCAACTACTTTAACATTAGAAGTAATTTAAGGATGAAAAATATATATTTTTAGGTGCAATAAATACTAAATTTTTTCAAAAATTTAGTCACATCACCTAAGTTCAACAAATGGACATAAAGTAAATTAATTTATTTCTTATTTTTTATAACACATATATTGGAAATATAAGGTCGAAACTTAACTAGCATACATATTTTAGATAAATATATATAAAATATATTGATAGATATCATTTTTGAGGCAAGTATGTTCGAGAATGATATCTATCAATGTATTTTACATAGATTTATCTAAGATATATATATGTTAGTTGTTATGATTATTTATAAATATGATGTGGTAAAATCTATATATTACTTATAAATTAATTATGATTATCTATATATTATTTATTATCATGTGTTATGATAATTTATTTTTAAAATTTTATTATTATGAGTTTTTATAAATATGATGAAGTTAAATTATATATTATCTATAAATTAATTAAGATTATATGTATATTATCTATTTATTATAATATTGGTAATATTTTTTATGATAATTTATTTGTAGAATTTTAATGTTATAATTAATTTTTAAATATGACGTGATAAAATCTATATAATTATCTATATACAATTTATTTATTTATTAACATGTAATTTATTTTTAAAATTTTATTAATATTTAAATAAAAAAATTGTTATGATTATTTATAATTATATGTATAGTTATTATTTATTTATTATGATACAGTAATATTTTTATGATTATTTATAATTATATATTATCTATTTTTATAATTTTATTGTCATGATTATTTATAAATATAATGTGGTAAAATTTATATATATTATCTATAAATTAATTATTTTGTAAATTTTATTTTTATGATTATTTTTAAATATAATGTGGCAAATATATATGATACTGTAAAATTTATATATTACTTATGAATTAGTTATGATTATTAATAAATATGATGTGTAATATGCATATTTATTTATTAATTATGGTATTGTAATATAATGTCAAGTGGACATTAAAAATAATGAAAAAAGTATAGTAAAAACAATGAGAGAAGAAGAAATCTTTAAAATATTAAATGTAAAAAAATTATATTTTATATGCTTAATATGGAATGACAATTCATTTCACCTTTTTTTATTTTTCTTTACTTTTTATTTCCTTTGTTCTACTCTATATTTTTGTTTGTTTTTTGGTTTTAATTTATTTGTATTTATATATTTTTTAAACTATTATTATAGGTTTTTTATTTTTTAATTTAATCATGTCAATTTTGAAATAATTACATTGTTTTATTTTTTATTTTATGCTCTCGGCTTTTAAATAATTAAATGTTAACATTCTCACGCCATTGCAACTCCCAACCACCTATCATTGTAGAAACACATATCAATATAATAATATGAAAAAATATTTACACAACACTTACTAAAAAAACTAATAATGGGCACCACATCTATATTTTACTTATCTCACATGATAAAACAAAGCCATAAATTGGAACTAATTGATTTGTTATTGTCTTTGGTATACAAACATCAAGAAGACATATTTTTAAAATACAAGAGGTCATAGGGTAATATTGAATTCTCATACCCTTCTTCCCACAAGAAAATAAGACTCTTGTTTTAACATAAACCTTGTGCCACTGTTACTCTAACACCGTCACTATAAATAAAGTTATTCTTACCCATACAAACAATGCAATCAATAATCATTCACACTTGTTGTTAATTTTCTCACTATTTAAATTCTTTGGGATCTTATTAGTTTAAGTTAACTCACATTCAACTTTACAATTTTCAAAAATATTATCAAATATATAACTGTAGCCAATAAAATGATATATCCATTATTGGAGATATGTACAAGAATGATGAATGTGTCAACAGGGATTCTCAAAGCTTCATCATGAGAGTTGTACCATGGAAATGATATTGATAATGAGTTTTTCTCCTTAACATGATCCCCACATCATAGTTATTTTCATAAAACACATAAAAATTATAAAAAATAACTATAATCAATAAAAGGATATATCTATCATTATAAATATGCACAAAAGTTAAGAATACTAATAATTTCCTATTGAGAAATGGATTTATCACCATAGATTTTCAAAACTTCATAATAAAAATTATACCATAGAAATAACATTGGTAAAGATTTATTCTCCTTGACATGATCCTTAGCTCATAGTTATTCTTATAAAACATTAAAAAAAAAAAAAAAAAAACCTTGAAAAAACTTAATGAAAAACCCAGAGAGCTCCTTAACAAAAATTCCAAGATAAAACCTTAAATTCGTGTTTAATAATCACTTCCCCAACAAATGATTTGGTTGTAGGTTAAAATAACCCACACTCATATTTCAACCACCCAAAAAAAAAAAAAAAAAAAAAAACAAAAAAAACAAACAAACAAACATCATAATCATTATGTCTCTTCCAAATAATCATGTTACACCAAAACTCATAACCCTCGTGATGCCAAGGTTTTAAGGTAAGCTTTATAGAATGTCAGCATGATTTCATTTTCAACCCAAGACACAAGGAAAGACAATATTATAGTCATACATTGATTTTATGCCTTCACGTTTATCACCTATATGCCACCATTTTCTATTTTGAAAATGATAAACCATGTTAGGTACATGATAATGAGTCAATAAAACACAAAGCCATGGGTTATCTAATGTTCCCATCAACTCCTTTGTTAAATATAAACAACTAAAACAAAATGGAAGCTATGACACGGAAAACAAAACAAAACCAAAAAAACAAAGATAAGAAGCATCATTAAAACATGTTGGTCTTATGTAAGTATATGAAATCTGATCATTAGATATAATAATAGAAAATTCATTCAAAAAGAAAAGATTAGAATTGATTAGACTAATATAAGTTTTATGTTGTTTATTTTATTTTGAATAGAATTGAATCGAATCGAATTAATATATAGAAATTATTGACATTAAAATATAATAATATATAGATTTAGAAGTAAAATATATAATTTTATAAAATTATAAATTAATTAAAAAATAGTAAATAAGTTTATAAATAGGCAAACTTTTTTAAAATAGATTTTATGTTGATTGTGCATGTTAGTTATAGCTAAAAACTAGTTGAAAGGCTCTATATACCATGTCGTCACTGAATGCAAGAATTTAATTTACGATTGGATAACTCTGTGGAAGGAAGATGTAATATATCTAAGCAGGTGTGTATATTGTATATTGGGAGTAAAATAATAGTATAATGAATAGTAGTGAATAGTAATAATAATACAACATTCATAGAAATGAAGAGTGGGATAGATTAAAATAGTATAAATAGAGGGACATAGGCTATTGTAAGGATCCAATCAAATATCAATTCAATTAGAGTATTAATCTAATAAAGAGGTAGCCCCATAGAAGTGGCAAGTGATTATGGAGTGATTCATTCTCGAAAATTATTAAAATATTATATATTCAGTATTTTTAGCTATTTTGTATATTTTAGTATAGAGGTTCTTAACATTTAGTATAAGAACTCTTTCCAAGACCAATTACGTGTATTTTTTCTATTTTAGTAGGAGGTTGTAAAGTAGGAGTTTGTAGTTTTATTCACTATATGCTCTCACTTTACCTTAATGGGATCTTGGTGATTGGAAAGTGGATAAAAATTGTGTTTCTTTATTATTTTAGAAGATGAGATTTGATTTCATATTTTGGGTATTTCATTATTGTGGAGCATATAGTTGCAAAGTTGTAAGGAGGGCTTTCTAGTTTGTTCTAGGTATTTTGAATGTAGTAGCAAAATAGATTGTGAGTGGTTTTATTTTTATAGGTTGAAATATTATGTTTTGTTTGTATAAAGTTGAAGATTATAATTGTAAAAGTACAATTATTATGGTATTATGAAGCTAGTTAGATTTGTCATTTATTTGCCGTTTCAAGTGCAAACTTACATTTTTTGTCCTAAAGAACTTGATTGTTTTTCTGCATATAGCTCTTCAATGACATACAATCTCACTAAAAAAATGTTGAGTTTTGTGTACTTTAGTTTTAACTTTCTAGAATAACTTAAAATTTGTAATTTGGTTATGAAATGAGAAATTTATTGCAGTTTTATTGACTACTATTAAAAAAATTAAAAAAATAAGCCCAACTGTTCTTTTGCATGTTGCTCTCAAATAAGAAGCAATTGAACCAATTTTTTTTTGAGTTTTGTGTGCCTTTGTTTCATATTTTTGAAATAGTTTGAATTTTTAAATTTTATTAAGTATTGTAGAAGTTATCGCAGCTTTACTAACTATTATTATTATCTTTAAACGTGTTAGAATGTATTTTTGATTGAAACCAACGTCCACTAAATTGTAATCATGGGTCTTCCCATTTTTATGGTGGTAATCTCACTAGTGCATTGAATCAACTTTGATAAACTAGTACCATTAAGAAATATCAGACCAAGTTTGAAATATTAACCAACAACATATCTACTACAATCTTCATTCATTACTTCCTCAGTGGACTTAAAGATGAGATATGATCAAAGGTTAAATTGTTTAAACCTCACAACATGATAAATGTTGTGTACTTCACTAAGCTCTTAGAAGAATGCATTTGCTATGATCATGATGAGACACCATGGTTTTTGTGCCAACATCCTAATACAACACCCCCTCTCTAGGCCATCAAATATCTCCTTGAGGTAGATACATTGTCTCTACCTATTATTGAATCACAAGAGGTTATTGATTCCCTTTTGGATGCACCCCAACAAGCTCTAAAAGAACCCAAGTAATCACATGATGAGTCCAAGCTGGCATTGAAAACACCATAACAAGAACTTGAAGAGCCCAAACAGGTAACAAAAGAGCCCAAATTGGCACCTGGAGAGCCCATACAAGTAATAAAAGTACCTAAACAAGCCACCAATAAACCTAGTTGAGCAATCAACATACCCATTCAAGTCCCTAATGAGTCCAAACTGACCACTACATATCCCAAGCATAGAACCAAATCTTCAAATCCCTTTGAGAACCATGATAAGGGGGATGACATGTATCCTTAGTTGGTTCACAAAGTTATATATTTTGTGCATCCTTGTTCTAGATTTGAGGTGATCATATCCAAACTTTAACTTACACTACTTGACTATAACTACTAGACTAACATGATTTTAGTTGTAGTTATTCCATTTATCCATCTCTATACACATATACCCACCATTCCAGTGATTTTTTTCACCTTATTATTGTACATGCTCCTATCAAAACATAGGAAGAATAAGTGGAAGTTGAAAAGACACATGAACATGCCTCTATCTAGTCTTGTATATATTTTTGATATGTAATTATTTGCATGTTTTGAGGATGAAACATGTCAAGGGGGATGGAATGTAATGTACCTAGGGAGAGGTATATTAATAGCATAAATAATAGAATATTAAATAGTAGTGAATAGTAATAAATAGTAGTTTAATACCATATGCATAATAATGATTTGGGTAGATTGGAATAGTATAAATAGAGGGGTATAGGCCATCATAATGCATCCAAGAAAAATATATCAATTAGAGCCAAAAGCTCTCAGAGGAGTTATCCCCCTCAAAGTGGCCTGCGATCGAAGTTATTCTTTCCTCAAATGGAATGTTGTGTTTGTAATGTGTGTTTTAGTGATCATAAAGTAGATAAAAATTGAGTTGGAGAGAACATTTTTTAGGAAGTTAGTTTTGGGAGTGGAAGTTATTAGAATTATAGAGGTATTATGGTGAGTGTTTTTATAGCAAGTACATTTTGGAGCTTCATGGAACAAGTCTAAGTTATCCATTGCATCTTAAGGGTTTTCAAAAGTCAAATCTACATCTTTATCTCTTGTCCAAAGTTGCAATATGAAGCCAAAATAAAAGTACGAATTTTTATTTTTTCCCTCAAAATCATGACTGTTATTATTCAAACTACTCTCAAATGGTAGTGAATTACACCAATCAATATTTGATTATTGTGTGCCTCATTTCCATCTTTCCATATCGATTTGAATTTTTAAATTTCATTAAATATTGCAAAATTTATCATAATTTTAGTAATTGTTGTTGTAAAAAAGGGGGTATTTTATGGAAGTTTGAGTATAGGATGCATTTTCAGTTGAAACCGACATCCATTCACTTGTATTCATGGGGATTTACATTTTTCCTAGAGATCATTTGGCATAAATTTGATAAATTAGCATTGTTAATGAATATCATATCGAGTTTGAAATACTCATTCCTAAAATTTAAGGCATGTCTCATGCATTCTTCATAAGTTAATTCATCTGTGAACTTTAGGATGTGATTCAAGATGAGGTAAAAATATTCTGACCTCAAACAATGATGTATGCCTTCAATTTAGCCAAGATCTTATAAGCCAAACTTAGCTCACCATGTCACAATTTGAACACCCACCCCCCTCTCAAGGCAACCCCCATCATACACCTCATAAGAGCTTCAATGCATGAACGCCATGAATAGAAGTTGTATTACAATTGTGATGAACAATGGGCTTGTGGACATAAATGCATAAAAAAAAATTGTGCCCACTCGATGTTAATTCTCCACCTGATCCAGAACAATGTGAGTATACCACTAAAGAGCCTAATAAGGCACTCAAAGCACCCTAACAAGCACTAATAGTGTCTAAACTGACAACATCAACACCTGAATCGGTATTAGAAGAGCCTAACTCAACAACTATAGTGCCTAAACAAACACCTGATGAGTCTGAGCAAACTATAGAAGTACTCATACCAGCCCTTGAAGAGTCCCAACAAGAAAAGAACAAGCCTAGGTAGGGACCTGACACATTAAATCCCTCATATTCATATTCTTTGATAGGGTTAGCCTCTCCAGAACACATGTATGTAAATAATAATGCTAAGGGGGATAACAAGTATCCTTAGTTGGCTCACCCAACAACCTATTTTTCACATCCTCATTCTCACTTTGATATGTTTATCACCATGCTTCAAATTACATTTCAAATTTTACTTATGGTGTTCATGTTCAACTTGTTGATGTACACCCTCATATCCCAACATAGTTAGAAGAAGTGGAAGTATAAAAGGATACATAGACGTGCCTCTATTTAGTCTTATACATATTTTTGATATGTAAATGTTTGCATGTTTCAAAGATGAAACATGTCAAGGGGGATGGAATGTAATATACCTAGGTAGGGTATATATTGTATATTAGAGGTAGAATAGTAGTAGAATGAATAGTAGTGAATAGTAATGAATAATAAGGAATATAAATAATAAGACCATGTTCATAGAAATGAAGAGTGGAATAGATTAGAATAGTATAAATAGAGGGACATTGGCTAGTATAAGATTGGACCAAAATCAAAGCCATCAATCGTGTGAAGAAGGTTGGAGAGGGATTGGAGCGGTTGAAAAGACTGAAGGAGTTTGATTATAGGTGGATGGGCAGAGAAGAAATGTGGGAGAGGTTAAAGGAAGGTGGGGAAGATTGGACCAAAATCAAAGCCATCAATTCACAAGTGATTATATGCGGTTGACTACAATCATTCATCATTATTAATATGTCTGTTACAACATAATCGGTTACGGTTATAACAATGAATGAAAAATATAAAAAATATATTTACAAATTAATTCACCTTTGGTAACCCACATGAAAATGGAAAAGCAGGATAAAGGAAAGCAGGATGGTAAATGGTGAAAATGTCGATAGAATTAAAAAGTTTAATTTTTGAATGGAATTTGTTGTTATATATATATATATATATATATATATATATATATATTTATTGATTCTATTTTATTTTAAAAGATGTAAATATATAATTATATTTATATATATTTTTAATATAAAAATATATTTTCAATTTAAGAAATAATTTTTTTATATTTAATAATTATTTTAATTATTTGTTATTTTTAAAATATAAAATGAAAAAAATTACATAATATAAGAATTAATGGTTAAAATGTGAGTATTTTATTAAGAAAATATTTGATTAAATTTAATGAAAGGATAACAATAAGTGATAATAAATATTTTATATAAATTTTTATTTAAATAAATTATTGAAAAGGTCTATAAAATATAGTGAAATATGTTTTATAATTTTTTTAAGTTTAATAGATTTATAAAAAATTAAGTAAAACTTTTTTATAAACTTTCTTGAATGTTTTTTGATTGATGTTTTGCGGTTGTTTTGTAGTGGTTTTTGGGTTTTATATTTTGGGTCTTAGCGCTTGATTGTAATTGAATGTATTTTGATTTTTGGGTTGTTCTTAGCTTCTTCATCTTGATATGAGCTTTGTATTCTCACTTTTTTCATACAATCAAATGGGTGAGAGACCAACCCTTATTATCTACTTAAAGAAAAGGATACAAGATATGTTTCCATTGCTTTTCATAATTCATTGGCCTTGATTGATGCACAATAATTTATATTCTATTTAACTAAACCTTCATGGGCCTTCACATGTCTCTTAGTATATTGAATTTTTTTTTGTTAAAGTTAATTAAGTCTCGAAGACCTTTCCCTACAATAAGGTTACTCATTTCAAATCAGCTCTTCTTTAGAGATATTTTATACACTTCTGAGAAATATACAAAGTTAGTGTATTTTCATAAGGTGTATTTATGGCCTCTTTCATTTTTGGCTTTGGACTTTGATTCTTACCAATATCTCCATCATTGTGGGGTAATAAATGCAATCAACAAAATATTATGCATGATGCCTCTCTTTTAGTTTTGTATTGATATCATGTTTGTGGAATTCAATGGTTTCCTTCCTTGATCATGTAAATAGCAAGGTTTAGGTGCATTCCAATAATAATGTTTAAAACCCATTCATGATATCCAATACTATAAGATAAAGAATTGCGTATAATTAATCATCAATCGTAATCAAAAGTCAATACTAATGATTCATTTTTTTATTCATACATCTCTCATATTAAAATAATATTTCCTTCCTATTGTCCTTTTACAAAGGATTTCTAATTTTGATAAGATAATTATGTGAGGAAGTGCTATTACAACCACAAAAGCCATTTCATTTTTCAAAATAATTTCCATGCTCTAAAAAGAATAGATTTATATATTTAAGACATGAAATTTTAAAAAATACACGAGGGTGACCAAAATCTATGTAATGAGTATCGAAACATCATAAAGAATCTGGAAAATTTAAGGGCACTTCAAGCTTCAAAATATACATACATACATAGTGTATGAATATTTATAGAAGTCTATACATTTGAAGATGAAACCATAACAAACCAACCAAACAACCAAAATAACCAGAACCTAGTCACCAGGAAATGTTAATACTATAGAAAAGCCAAAGTAGTGTGGTACCAACAAAAAGAAATAACAATATAAAAAAAAACCCAACACTGAGAGAACAACCAAAGAACAACCCTCAACAAGGTAATCGACCACCAACTTAATTTGAATCAAAATCAACCACAAGGGGCTCTCCCACAGTCCTGCCATAAACATTAGGTATTGGAAGGCATCCAAATTATCATGTCCTTGCTGAGCAGAAATAATAGGTGAGGGAAAGTAGTTAATATTCCCAAGCAACTACACGTTATAATTCTTCACAACATCCACTAGGCCCTCAATGTCATTCTGGTTACCTTTGTTGATCACCTTCTCCAACTTTAAAATCATCTCGTTGACAAAGTCATTAATGATTTTAGTATGGTTAAGGCTTGAATCACTTTGAGTCACTAGAAAATCACCTCCACAATAAGATCAATGGGTGTCAAAATGATAATATTAGGGACATAGAGGGACTTAGAGGTAGACTTTGACACCCCTCACAAATGGACCCTTATAATTATATTCTTGTAAGGCAACAAGCACATCTTTATTTGCAATAAGCCAAGCCTTAATCTTGTTTATATTTGAATATGAAGACCTAACCTAAACAACATTAGGATCCTTTGCTTGCTCAAAATAGGTAGACTTCATGATTTCCCATTCAAAATCTAACACTTGAACTTCCACAACAATGTCATGACTAAATCTCCAATCGTGAGGAGTCATTCTCAGATACCCACTAGTGTCTAAAAAATAGTTGGAAGAAATATTTAACATGTCAATCTTCAAAAACATATCCAACTCAAATTATGAAATCTTGAGCTGCGTAGAGATCTACATAGAAATAAGTCTAAAGGTAACTTCAACATTGAATTTACTAAGCACCCTAGTTTTAGATTGGAAAAAATCTAAGTTCCTTTGCTTCCAAATATACCACAAGATTTTAGTAGAAAAAATAACCAAAATTTATGTAAAAAATAAGGGACCTTCTTTTTAGAATAAATATACCCAAAAGCAATGTTGATCCATAGAATGTCAAAACCAAACACAATACTCCAAATTTTAAGACAACAGTTACAAATATTAGTAGCAAAAAGGCAATTAAATAAAATATGCTCAATAGTTTCCACATTGCCATAAAACAAACAATAGGGGAGACCATAGCCAAAATTTGTAATCATAGACCTAACAACAAGCTTTTTATACAATAACATCCATATAAAACAAGGCTTATTAGGTTCAAGAAAATAATCCCAAATCACACAAAATACAAACATCTAGCTATACAAAGGGTCATAAACATGCCAAAGATAGTTGAGACTGAGGTAAAGGCTTTTGGAGAAGTCAATATCATTATACAACATTTTAATGGTAAATTCAATTATAGGAAATTAGTTAATCCATTTAATGTTACCCCAAAAATCATCTTCCTCATCATATGTAGAAATAACTTTGACCGAGTGAAGAGGTTTATAAACCAGAGTGAAAGTTCTTCTATGTGAAGTAGGAATTTCAAACCTAGTTTTAATTCATTCCAAGAGGCCCAACCATTGTGAGAGAAAAGGTCACTGAAGCTCTTCAGATCTTTGGAAAACCAAAATAAAATTGAGAACTCCTTGGTTAATACAAGACACTATTTGTTGATACTAAAATTCCACCATATATACTTATATCCCCAACACCTTGATCCTAGCCTATTGAACATCTAAGGAGCAAAAACCAAGTGTTTAACCATTTCCAAAGCCTTCCAAATAAAACATAAAATAGGAGACCCCATAACCTTGATAGAGAAGGACCCAACCAAAAGGTCTGTTAAATGAAGAACTTTCTGATTTGGTTTACCTTTTGGGAAGCATCTCAAAATATTATTCCTTATCAAGAATTTCAATGGCTCATCCCTATTCAAAGATCTAATGATCCATTTTACAACAAGAGTGATTCCTTAAAGTCTTAAGTCCTTCAACTTGAGGCCCCTGAGGTACCTACGTGATCAACAGATCTTCCATACCATGATGTGTCTTTTATTATTACCTTACCATCAGACCAAATAAAGTCCCTAACGATGGTGTGCAAGAGGTTAATTTGAGATTTATTAAAGAGACAACAAGAGGCATAATTTTTTTTTAGGAGGATAACACCTTTTGGTAAACTTGGATTCTTTCTGGAAGAGAAAGAAGATGACGTTTCCATTTTCCAACCTTTTTATTAATCTTGACATATAACCAGTCCCACATCTATTTGAAACAAAGCAACAAGGAAAAAGGGATACTTAAATATCTAACCTTCTAGTTTAGAACTTTTCATTCCCAACCAAATTCCCCCAACCAATTTGGTAGATTCTTCTCCCAACCAATCTTAAAAGACTTGTGTAGGGCCACCTTTGACCTAAGGGGTAGAGCAATAAATATCCAACCTAAGAGAAACTTGTTAAAAATTATCCTTCTCAAGTAGAGTAAACAAGGTGGTATCATTAGCAAAAATAACATCAATCAATTCAGAGTCATTGAGTAATTAGATACCCTTAACTGGAGAACTCCTAATAATAATTCTCAAAAGATAACACATGGCTTCAATCATAAATAAATAAAGAGGGGGCTAGTGGGCAACCTCATCTAATGGATCTCTGAAGCTTGATAAACCCAATAAGTTAACCATTAATTTTGATGACAGTAGAGGCATATTTAAACAAGACATTCACCATTCTACAAAACCTATCTTAGAAACCAAAAAAATTCAAATCAAATTGATAAATGGCCATTTGATTCTATCATAAACTTTGTCAAAGTCAGGCACGATCATACCAACATATTGCCTAGAATCCCGATCCCAATACATATCCTCCTAGCTCAAGATAAGGTTATCCACAATGTATTTTGTCTTCAATAAATCAAGTCTAAGTATCATAAATAATAGTGGGGAGTAGAGGGGATATTGTTATAGACAAAAGCTTAGCTAGGATTTGTAAGAGATATTCAAAAGGGTGACAAGCCTCTATTTTTAAACTTGAGTAAGATCCTCATCCTTGGGAATGAGTTTGAAAATACTTCCATTAATCTAAAAACCTAGGGATCTAGCCTCAATGGCTTCCCTATAAATATCAGGACAATCAAGTGCAATCCAGTCTTTATTTGCCTTGTATAATTTAGTAGGGAACCCATCAATCCTTGGGGCTTTATCATACTTTAATAAATCAATTGTAGCTTTTATCTCATCTAAGGAGATTTCACTATCAATTAATGTAACATGCTCATTAAAAACATTATTAATAATACATTTATCACAAAGGGCCCCATTAGCCTCAATTTGAGGATTCAAACCATCACATAAAAAAATATTTGAGTAGAATGAGATTTGTTTTCTTCATCTCATCCAGATCTCTAGAAGCGAAACCACCATAATGAATCAAGGGGATCTTATTCTTGATCTACCTCATGTTTAATAATATAAAGAATAATTTGGAACCTTTACTCCTAGCTTGAGTCAGTTTAATCTATATCGAACCTGAGCACCTCTCCTAACATACATCTGGTGATGTATTAGTTGATGCTTAAGAATGGAAATATTGTCAAGAAGAAGGCCCTTAGCAAGATCATTCTACATGCAAATTTCATATCATATCAATTTTTCATGGATAATATGAGTGATCTTTCACCTCCTCTTAGCCTTAAATTGACCATAGGTTCTATTAAACTTATTACATGTCTCCACACTACTATTCCATAATATCAATAGTGCAGGAGGAGATTGAGGTAAACTTATCAATACTCCAATAGGGATAAATACCCTCTCTACAGTCAAAATTCTTTAGCAGAGGAATGTTAAACTTATAAAGGACTTTCTAGTTAGAAGCACATAAGTCCAAGTTAGTGTTCAAGGAGATAATAATCTCTATGGGATGGTGATCTGAATGATAGGCCAAAAATAATGTTGTAGGAATGACAATGAAATTCTATTTCATGATTCAAATTGAAATGGAACTAAATAATGCATTTTATAATCCAAAAGATGACTAATCACTTCACCTAACAAGAAGTCAATTCAATTACCTACGAGACTCTTGAACTACACACTAGAAGATAAAAGTAAATGTCCAACTACTCCTAGGAATTTGTAAATATTATATATAATAATATTACACCCCCTTTAATCTGTAGGGGTTATTGTCAGACCAAGTATTCCTTTGAAATTTTCAATTTTTCTCATCCAAGTGATTTTGTTAGGATGTCTATTAGTCATGCTATTGAGTAATGTTGTAACTTGACATCACCATAGTTGACATCATGTTGAATCAGATGAAAATTGGTATTGATATGCTTGGTTCAGTCATGAAAGAATGGATTCTTTGCCATCTAGATTGTAGAAATGTTATCAACCATGAGAGGTGTTGAAGATACATGTTGCTCCTCTAAATATGAAAGAACCCTTCTATGCCACAAGATCTCTTTAGTTGCCTATAAAGCAACCATATATTCTGCTTCTATTGAAGAAATTATTAGCACTGAATACTTCTTGGATTTCCAACTGACAACTTTTGCTCCTAGATTCATTATAACACTCATGGTGGATTTTACATCTTCATGATCACTAGCATATCAAAATCTGAATACCCAACCAATTTGAAGTCTCATGCCCTGGAGTATTTAAGCCCAAAATGTTGTGTGCCTTTGAGATATCTAAGGACCATTTTTGCTGCTACCCAATGACTTTCCCTAGGTTTTTATATGAATCTTGAGAGGACACCAACTACAAATGATATATCTAGTCAAGTGGTAGTCATATAAATTAGACTTATGATGAGTTATCTGTATTTAGTGGCATCAACCAAATCTATTAAATCTTTATATTTCAATTTGATAATCTATTCTATGGGTGTGCTGAGAGGCTTACAATCTTCTATTTTGAATTTTCTCATAATGTCACTAATGTACTTCTCCTGAGTGATGAATAAATACTTTGGATTCTAAATTACTTCAATACCCAAATAGTAATGAAGATAACCCAAATCAGTCCTTTCAAAAAAATTCATCAACTTTGATTTGAATTTTGTAGTGTACCATTTATTTTTCCCTATGATGAGCACATTATCAACATACACCACCACAAATACAACTATTTTTTCAATTTTTTGATGAAAATAATTGTATCTTCAAACTCAAAACATTTTAAGTTCATGTTTATGATGTGCTTAAATAGTTTTTTGCACCATGCTTAAGGGGCTTGTTTCAAACCATATGACAATTTTCTAGTTTTCACACCTTGTGCTCTTGTCCCTTTACTAAAAAACAAACAAGTTGTGTCATGTACACAATTTCCTTGAGGTCTCCATTCAAAAATGTAATTTTGACATCTATTTGGTGAGCTTTCTATCTTTTGTGAGATGTCAGATCCAACATGGTCTGAATGGTAGTCCATTTTGTTGTAGGTGTAAAGGTTTCATTGTATTCAATTCATTCCTTTTGAGCATACCCCTTTGCAACAAGCCTTGATTTGTGCTTTTAAAATGAGCCATCTACCTTGTATTTTTTGTGATAGACCCACTTACATCCAATTAGTTTACAACCATATGGTGGATCAACTAGATTCTGAGTTCCATTTTCACCAATGAATTATCCTCATCTTTCATTATTTTTATCCAATAGTCAAGCTTATTAGCTTATTTTAAAGTTTTTGATTCTGAATCAAACACAACATTGAGTTCCTCTTGAGAATCATCCAATGTGACTTTTCCAATCATGTCCTAAATTTCATCAATAAACTTGTTTTTTTGAGAGGAGGTTGTATGTTCACTTTGAGTGCCTATTTTACCAACTTCATCACACCTCACATCATTTAGTGTTTGAGTGGACCACTTAGGCATATTGTTCTATTCTATAGGTTCTTCGAGTTCATCCTTTGAAGTTCCTTCACTATCTACTGTCAGTTATGTTGGCCCCTATTTAATATCTGATGAAGTTTTACTCTCTCCTTCAGGAAGAGTTTCAATCTCATGTATAGGAGATAATAGAAAATCAATATATTCCCAATTCTATGTTCCCCTCTCATTGTCTAGATCATTAAAATCACTCTATTTGCATACATCAAATTTTGCATATTTATCTGGTTGACTTAACTATTGATCAATATGATCTTTGCCATTTGCAATATCACAAAAGACAAACTCTCTTGTGATAAAAAACTTCTTCACTTTCTTATCGTATAGTCTGTATGCCTTAGATGAATCAAAATATCCTAAGTGGACGCATTTTCAACTCCTATGGTCCAATTTATTTCTCTTTTCCTTTGGAATCAATGCATAATAAGTGAATCTAAAAATTCAAAGTTGTCATACTATAGGGAGATGACTATACCACATCTCATATAGAGTCTTTGATTTAAGAGCTATTGGTGGTGATCTGTTGTGAAGATATAATTTTATTTTAGCTAATTCAGCCCAAAAGTGCATATTTAGCCCTTTGAAGTACAACATTGCACAAACCATATTCATCATAGTTCTGTTCATTCTTTCAACTAACCTATTTTGTTATGGAGCGTGAGGAATTTTGAGATGGCGTTTGATCCTATTTTGCTCAAGATAGGATTTAAATTTATTTGATGTGAATTCACCACCATTATCTATCCTGAGTGTCTTGATGTGAGTTTGTGCTTCATTTTCAATCATTATTTAGAACTTTTTCAAACTATCAAAGGTTTATGATTTATTTTTCATAAATTATATCCATGGCATCCTATTATAGTGATCAATGAACATCATGAAGTACTTATGACCACCAACATAGAGGATTGGAAGAGAACATAAGTCTGAATGAATAAGCTACAACTTTTTGTCTACTTTCCACTGTGATTTTAGAAATAGTTTTCTTGCATGTTTAACCAAGATGCAAGCTTCACACTTCTCATCCGATTTCATGGGTAATGTACGCAGGCCAAAAACACCATTTTAATAACACATGAATTCTATCATAGTGAGTGTGCCTAAATCGAGCATGCCATAACATGTTTGGATACATTTCATCTTCCACGAGATGAGCATAATTCCTTGAATTTGATGGCTCACCCTTGAGTTTTATAAGTTTACCTTACTTAGATCCAGTCAAGATGACTATGTTATCACTTTTCCTCTTAATTTTGATATCATAATTATCTAATAGAATGGAATGACCTTGTTGCCTTATGAGTGCTAGAGACAAAAAAGTTTCATTTCAATTGAAGAAGGTAGAGAACATTCTCAATTTTATAGTCTGGAAGTCCTAGACACTTGAGTCAAATTATACCTTTTCCCTATGGTTACATACTTGATCTATCTATGAGGTATATTCAGCCACAACTTTATTCATTATATTCCACAAAGAAGTCTTTTAAAAAATTCATGTGTTGAGTGGCACTAGTATCAAGAACCCAAACATCAAACAATGAGGAACAGATCGAGACATTACCTGCTTCATCATCTGTACTATAAAATACACATTCTCTGGTGAATTGAGTTGAGTTTGACTCTTTTGACTATTTATTTGAATTTCCATATTTATTCTTATGATATGTTTCAATTTTATCCCATGGAGTCCTACATTGATAAGTCTCATGGCTATCTTTTCTATCATGTTGTTTGCAGTAGAGGTTTTGTTTAGCCTTCTTTTTTGATTTTGACCACCATGATTTTCAAATTTTCCACCTTTTTTCCTTGTGTCTTTGTTTGATGTTTTAGAGGAATTTGATTTGACATAGAACACACTTTCAACTATTGTGGTTTTAGTTTTCCTTCCAAAGGCCTTTTCTCTATCTGCCATCTTTTCAACCAATTGGTTAATTATGAGAGTCTTCAACTGATTGCTTAATTTTAGAGACTCCAAATAGGTTGAATAATTTAGAATAATGAATTTTATGAATGTGGTCAGGTATATATCAATTTTGACACTTGTTTCTTCAACATCATATTTGATAGCTCACATCTCTAAAGCCAATCTCATCACATCACCATCTTTCAACTCTAGGTCAAATAGATTCAATTGAAATTAAATGAATTCTAAATCTGAATGGGAGTCATATAGGTCTTTCAATTATTGAAATGCTTCCCATGGTGTATTTCACCCCTGTATATGATGAAACACATCTTCATCCGCTAATTCCCTCATTAAGGTCAAAGCCTTCTAGTTTTTCTATTTACATGTCTAAGTGTCCTTTGCATTCCTTTTTGATTCAACTGGTTATTTTTCCCCATCAAAAATATCAAACCATAGATCATTGAAGATGAGTGTGTTCTCCACTTGTCTAGACCATTCTAGCTAATTATCTTTACCAACCAAGGTAGTGTCAATAATAGATTTGATGGAATGCATGGTTTTGAGTTTTTGGAGGTTTTGAGTTTTGGTTTAAACCCAATTGGTTCCTTATCACTCCAAAATGTTCCCCTTTTCTAGATACACAAAGGTAATGAAAAATATTCACTTTGCCATTAACACCAGATTAAAAAGAAAACCTCATACATCAATATAATCAATTTTTCTTAATTTTTGGATTTACGTTTTTAGACATACACGAATGGGTAAAAAGATTATTTCTCCTTATTTCTCTTTGAATTGCATGATTTTATATCTTTTTTCCAAATCTGCTTAAAGTAGTGCTCTCAATGCAATTTCAATAAAAAATTGCTCAAATTTAAAAGCTTTCAAATATAAATGATTTTCAAAATTTGATTAAGAACATTTAAAAATTGAAGTTTACTTTTTAAATAAAAAAAATTAAAATTTTATACCTCCTCTCCTCTTATTTGACAAATAATTCCAATATTGGAATAAAAGAGATGTATGAATTCCTCAAAATTCAATATTTAGCTCCATGTGGCAAAAGATGAGTATCACTTCCCACATGGCTTTCATGGTTGAAAATCTCCTTTTGTGAAGTTATGAACAATAGATGCAAACAAAGATTAGAGTGGTAGAAAATATTTTTCCAACAACCAACATAGCTATAATAGTCTTCCAAAATCTTCATGCAGTCCAATAATATGAAAAATATTTATTTCATAAAATAAAATAGATATGGTCTTTTCTGACAAAGTTAGAAGTTGTACAGATCTAATAACTGAAACACCAAGTAACTCTATATGTTCTCCATCCAGCTAGAACACTAAGTAACTATTTACATTAATCTACTCCATGCAGCCTCAGCTCAAAATGCCAATAATGTTATGCAGGTGTACAAAATGGAGATAAATGCACCTTAGAACCCATAAACATTAAAATGCCTTCTTTTGAGGTTGTACATATGAGAAAAACACCATTTATCTATTGAGTTATAAATTAGACAAGATGCCTCAATAGAATGATATGCTGCCATAATGACAGTCAATGACATATATTGAATGAAAAGAGAAGTTATAGAATGCATGTCATACAATTAGAATGGAGGAATAAAAATAAGTAAATAAAATTCCAAGCTTTGATACCAATGATAGGTTTGAAACAATGTTGGAGGAATGCCAATGAAATTATATTTAATGATTCAAATTGAAATGGAAGTAAACAATACATTTTATAAGCCCAAAGATGACTAATCACTTCACCTACCAAGACGTCCATTCAACTACCTACATGACTCTTGAGATACACAGTAGAAGACAAAAACAAATGTGAAACTACTCCTAGGAATTAGAAAATATTATATACCATAATATTACACCAAGATGGTGAAGGGGAGAACATTCACAGTGTCACAATTTTTTTCCTATTGAATACTAAACATGCCCCTATCAAAAAAAAATCTGTCAAGTCTAAAATACACCCTCTTTGAATAAAATCTATTATTTCACCATGTAAACCAAATGCATCTTCTTTGATTTTTACCATGATTAAGGGGATCATAAAGTGTGTGAATACACTTGAGCTTAGACCATAAGAACAAATCATTTCCATTCCAATCATGTGGATCACCTCCTTTCTTTTCCTTTTCCTTCTTAACCATGTTAAAATCCCACCCCCCATAATCCAAGGGATGACTTTAGGTTGAATCTAACCAGTTCTAAAGATTCAACCTTTCCTTATAGTCATTTAGAGCATTAACATTACAAACCCCAAAGATCTGGCTATCTTTTTTGATAAGAATCCACACATCTCTATGACATGGGGATGCACTATGATCAACAACAAACTCACTCAACTTGGGATTAATAAGAATAATTACTCCACCTTACCCTTTGGAATGACAAGTAGATAAATGGGAATAATTTGGAAAAATAAAGTTGATCACAGAGTCAACATTAAACCCCATAACCTTAACTTATTGAAGCAACATGAAATCTAATTCCTCCTTACAATGACTAAATTTCCTAATAATAGGATTATAATTGTTATATTCAAGTCCCCTCGCATTCTAGATGATAATATTCATAAAAGGGTGAAGGAAGAGGGTCTACCTTTGCATACTAGAGGGCTTAAACCCTCTTTTATTCTAATACAACCTTGTGAAACATTAAGGCACCTTATTCTCTTTAGCTTTCTTCTTTACTTCATCACCACTACCTTGAGACCCTCCTTTTCAAAACTTACAATCCTCTCTGAAGAATACACCTTGGAAGGGGCTAGAGTTGATTTCAATTTTTAACATCTTGGCACTACTTTTAGGCTTCCCAATTGAAGGGGAGTTAGAGCTCAGGGGATGCAATTGAATAATTTACACGTCTAGGCCACCATATTTAAACACAAAAATAGGGTCATGATAGATTTCATAGGGATCACATCTCCACTTAAGCCTTCAGGTCTAGGGATAGATAAGGGGCTGGGGGCATGGGTCTCAATTCTAGGTGGGTTACCAAAAATACATAATACTCATCCAAAGGTCTCCCTTTAGAGAAAGGAGCATATTCACTTTGATTCTCACACTGATCCTCTTAGGTCACTTTAGCTTTAGGGACAAAGATCAACAACTCCAAATAAGATCCAAACAAACCATTACTATTAATAAATAGAAGAAAACATTTTGTAGATAAATAAGTAGATACACCTAAACTTAGAGTATGGCCAACAACTAAAAGGTAAGTAGTGTTTAATTCACCTTTATAAAACATTGACTCAACCTCTCTTTATTGAATAATAGGAGGCACTAATCCTTTATTAGGGTCAAAAATAAAGTAGGGATTATCTCTCATAACAACCTCAACCATGTCTGCATTACCATTATCATCATTTTTGAAAGGAGGGTCACTCTGCATGTTCTTATTCAAAACCTTATAATTACTCATAAGGCAACAATTTTAAAAAAAAAACTAAGTGTTAAGACCTCTAAGACCTTTGATGGAATAAGAGAAGGATTATCCACTAATGCTAAAGAATAGGGTTTCTAGGAAGACCTCTAACAGTTCCAAATAAACAAGGATTCTAACATGCATATGTACTAAGTACCTTATCATATCTTGTATCTGTAGGACCTCTCCTATGGGATTGAGATATTTGGGTATAAAATTACAGAGTTGAATAGGAACATCCCCAATATCGACCCACATATAATTGACTTTAAGAATAATATCATTGTAATTGACTTTGGGGTTCCATGACACAACTTTAAAATCTAACTAACCAACATTCCAAAGGGGCTTACTGATAACACACCTTTCCATATTATAATTTTTGAATAGAATCATAAAAACGCCCTTTTGAAACACTCTAAAAAAATAAACATAAATACCCATTTTTCTCCACATAGAGTTAAGCCAATTATCAAAAGCAATTATAGAGGCAAGGAATTTTTATTCAATCAAATAAAAAAACCCTAATATTATTTAGATGGGTTTCTTATAACTACAAGTCTTTATCCAAAGAGTGATTTGGAAACCAAGTCAAGGTTCTTCCTAGGCCACATGGCTTACCATATTTGAATAAGCCTTGGTCATCAGCTTCATCTTTAGCAGGTTTACAACTATTGAGGATGAATTTTTCACCTTCTGAGTGTTTTATAACCTCCTCTTGTCGAAGAATCTCATTGAAATTTTTATTTCCTATTCCTTCTTGCCCTTATTTCTATCCAACTAAATTCACAAAAAATGATGTCCTTAAGGTTGCTTTGAATACATCTCATATCACTACAAACCTCATTAAAACCACCAACAATTGAAATTTTCACAAGCGCAACATCATCACATCTAGCCACCTACATAAACAACCATAAAATAATTGCTTAAAACACCAAATTTCATGAAAGTGCCTAATGACACAAGAAATGAGGGCAAACATGTCAGGAAGAAAGAATAAAGCAATACAGTAAAAAATATTGATTGTAGACAAAGGGAAAAAAAGAGACCAAGGATAAAAACTACCATGTAAACCAAGTCTAACCAAAGTGAATAAACTAAATGACTAAAGAGGTTGTGAAGAACCTTTTACACATATTTAAGAACTATAGAAAATAATGGAATAATAAAATAATATTTCAAAAAATAACTCAAAATATTTCAAATATTTTATATTGATCGTATGCCACTTTAAGGGGTAACTTACTTTGAACAAGTTCAATACAATAATATTCATGAATGCCTTCATTGGGCCTCAATACTTACTTAAATACTAATTCTATTCTAGCAACTAATATTTTCCATGTATGTGGGATAATTCAAATATATTACTCACTTAAATACCAATTCTATTCTAGCAACTAATACTTCCCATGCATGTAAGATAATTCAAATATGATAAAGGGATGATTTACAAAGCATATGCATCCATAGTGACTAATACATTAATAATGTAAAGAGAAGGGTAGGATACAAGTTCCTAACATCACCTCCCCCTAATAAAAATATTTGTACTCAAATATTCTAATGTGGGAATCATTGTTGAATTTGGAATAATGGTTCCCATTCGGCATCTTCAGGTTGCATGTCATGTCACTGTATTAAGACTTATGTGATGGAGTAGGAGAGAAGTTGGTGGGTGCACCTATCTAGGAAAACTTTTGGTTTGAGAAATATGGATTCTTCATTATCAAGTTTGGGTAAAACTATTTTCACTCTGATGGTAGGTCTAAAAACTTTCTTCAAATAGGAGACATTAAAGACTGGGTGAATTCAGGAGGAAAGTGGAAGCTCCAACTTGTAAATAACAAAACTAATTTTCTAGAGAACTTTATATGGCCCATAAAACTTTAGGTCAAGCTTATGACACCATTTTGATTTCAAGCATGATTATTTGTATAGCTGTAGATGAATAAAAACCATATCACTAGGTTGAAAGGTGACCTTGAAGTGGTGTTGATTTGCTTGCTGCTTCATTTGATTTTGTGCCAGATGGAGATTTCCCCATAGGATGTTGAGAATCTAATGCCAATGGCAGAGAGTAATGTTGACTACCTGAATTGGGGAACTACTAGGTGTATATGGGATAAGTATTGGGGGCATTTGACCATAAATTGCTTCATATGGAGTCATTTTTGTATAAGTGTGGTATGAGGTATTGTACCACCATTCTGTGAGGGGGAACCAATTTGCCCATTAATGTTGTTTTTATGATACAAAGTAACAAAGGAATTTTTCCAAGCATTTGTTGATAATTTTTATCTGGCCATCAGTTTGGGAATGATACTCGAAACTCATCTTTTGTTGTGTGCCTGTGCATCGAAATAACTCTATCCAAATATGGTTAGTGAAAGTTGCATCATGATTCGAGATAATTAAAGAAGGGATGCCATGCAGATGGAAGATTTGATCTAAGAAAACTTGTGTGACTATGGAGGATATATAAGGGTGGTTGAGGGAAAGAAAATGACTATATTTGGAGAGGTAGTCGACCATGACTAGGATCACCATTTTACCTCTAGATTTAGGGATCCCCTCAATGAAATCCATATAAATATTAGTCCAGATCCTAATAAGAATGGGAAAGGGTTAGATAAAACTAAGAATCATTATGTTTCACCTTTTTTATATTGGTAGGTATCACATTCATGCATCATCTATTTAATTTCCCCTTTCATCCCCTTCTATAAGAAATTTTGACATGCCGGCTCATATGTTCTGAGGAGTTCTGAGTGCCTTGCTAATAGAGAAGCATGGATTTCATAGAATATAACATGATGAAGGTTTGTGCAATTGAGAAGCACCAAAATACCCTTGTAATGTATAAAAGCACCATCCTATAAATAATGTGGTACTATAGAGGGGTTAATTGGAAAATTTTGAATGAGCTGGTGTAAAGAGGGATCATGTGCATACCCTTGGTAGATAGATTCTAACTAGTTGAGAATGGGCATGGAGATGGTAGAAAGGTAAGTCTAGTCATCAAACATGCGAGAGAGAGAATCTGCCACAATATTATCTTTACCCTTCTTATAAGTGACCTCATAATCATAGCCCATGAGTTTCCTAACCCATTTTTATTGTGTCAGGGATGAGACCCATTGTACCAAGAAGTATTTAAAACTCTAGTGATTGGTTTTAATGTAAAAATGATTCCCAAGTAAGTATATACACCATTTTTGTATTACATGTAAAATTGCCATAATTTATTCTTCATATGTAGACAAAGCCAAATTTTGTCTAGAAAGGGCTTTACTTGTGAATTTAATGGGCTGACCTTCTTGAATAAGAACAACATTGAGGCCATTTACACTTGCATCAATTTTGATACTAAAAGTTTTGGTGAAGTCTGGCATGGCTAAAAGTGGTGTGCTACACATAGCTTGTTTGAGTGCCATGAATGCTTGATTAGCTACAATGTCCCATATGAATGCATCCTTCTTCAATAAAGAATTCAAAAGAACCATGATCTTTCCATAATCCTTGTTGAACTTGTGATAATATCCTGTAAGGATAAGGAAGACACAAAGGCTCTTGATTGTTATTGATCGAGGCCAATGTTGTATGGTACTAATTATATCTAGATCCACGTGGACCCCATCAGTTGAAATAATGTACCCTAGATAATCAACTTCTTCTTAATCAAAGGAACACTTGGAATACTTGGTACATAATTGATTATATACTAGAAGTTGTAATGCCCTGTCAATATGATGGAGATGTTCATCCCATGTGCAACTATGGATCAAAATATCATAAAAGAAAACCAAAGCAAATTGATAAAGGAAAGGCCAAAAGATTTTATTCATTAGGGCTTGAAATGTTGGAGGGGCATTTATAAGTCCAAATAGCATGACCAATAATTCATATTAACCCTCATGAGTGTGGAAAGATGCCTTTGGAATGTCATCAATATGCATGCAAATATGATGATAGCTAGAATGAAGATCTAATTTGGATAATATTTTTACCCCATGGAGCTCATCAATGACTAAAATTAAAAACTTGTATTTGATAATGAGGTATTTAAGGTTATGGAATTCAATGCAAAGGTGCCATGACCCATCCTTTTTGTAGAGAAGAAGCACTAGGGAGGAGTATGGGCTAGTGTCTGGGCAAATAATTTTACACTTGAGAAGTTTTTGTACTAGTTGTTCAATATTAGATTTTCATAGATAGGGATAGTGGTATGGTTTTATGTTGGGTGGGATGATTCCTAGAAGGAGAGGTATGTGATGATATTCAAGATGTGAAGGGGGAAAACCCACTATCTTTATAAAAATGGTTTCATGCTTCTCAAGGATGGATTACAAATTATCAGGGTAGTTAGTAAAAGTGAGGAGTTGGAGTTGGATGGAGTGTAATTGGGCAATGACCCCATGTGAGCATTTCATCAAAAAAAATCCATGCAATAGGAACTTATGATGTTAGAAAATCTGGGTAATAACCCTTTTAAGGTGTTCTTTTAGACACTATTAGTGAATTGCATCCAAATCTCAGAGAAGTCCCATAGTATAGGTCCCAATGTGAAGAACTATTGTGCTCCCGGGACCACATCACATCCCCCTAAAGGTAGGGAAAACATATTTGAGTTAAGAGTGTAACAAACAATCACAATACACACATTTTAACACTTTTATTTATAGGGCAATGTTCATCCATTATAAATCATGACTTCAAAGTTGAAACAAGGGTTTATAAATTAGTCTATATGTTTAGCAATGTGAGGATCGATGAAATTGTGCATGCTGCCAAAGTCAATGAGGATTATGAGAGGGATATTTTAAAAAAAAACCTTGACCTTCATGGTTTGAGGGGTGGTAACACATATGAGTGTATGGTGAGATATATCAGGTTGGGTTTCCTAAGATAAGAAGTCATCAGAGGGGCTTTGTTCTACTTGAGCATCCTATAATTCTTGGATATTATGCTCGCTATCCTACTCTAGCAATGATTCGACATATAGTAAGTAAAATTTTTGTGTGATCTACTGGTGACCCTTAACCCATTTGTCATCACAATTATAACATAATAATTTTTCCTTAAGATCACACATCTCTACCTCAGTAAGGCACTTGATTGGCATGGTTGTGGCTAGATGTTAGTTTATTATGTTCTTTATGGGTGGAAAAATGGGAAGTCAATGCTACGCTAAGAGTTTAGCTTCTGCTAACATAGCTAAAACCAAGGTGACCATCAATTTATTTAGATGAAACATTTTGACCTCTCAGTGGATTTGATATTTGAGGCCACTAATAAAATAACTCTTGAATAAGTCATCTGATAACCCTTCAGTGTGATTATCCAATTTCTCAAATTTAATCTGATAATCATGAATCATGCCTATCTAGTAGAGTTTGATGAGATATTCTATACATTCCTCAAATTTTGAATGGCCAAACCTACCCAAAATTAAGGATACAAAGGTTTTCCAATTGGGTTTATCATTTAACTTGAGATACCAATGGTTTCATTGAATTGCTTCTTGTTCTAAGTGAAAGGAAGCAACTGGGAATTTGTTGATAGAATAAGTATTATGAAGGTTGAAAAATTTCTTAGCTTGATATATCCATCCAACTTAAAAATTCCAACTTAGGCCCAAGTGATGTGTGGTGAGAAGATAAACTATTCTCTGAAGAATACTCCTTCTGTAAGTTGTTAAGGAAAAGGCTATTTAGTTGATTCAGTTCATGCATCCTTTCGATTAACTCAATGACCTGATATTTCAATGTGGCAAGCTCTTCCTCCATGATTTTTGTGCATTACCATAACTAGTGTATTTTTTTCAAGGGAGATAAAAACAAGTTTTAAGACACATTCAGTAAGGAACTTTTTAAATTTGGTCTAAAGCGGAAGGGGTAAATGTACATTTATGAATTTTTTTGCACTATCTAGGTATTACTGATGAGGACAAGGATAATTTCAAAATTGAAATGAAAAAATTTGAAAATTTATTGAAGAGGGACAAAGGAGTAGAAAAGGGAAAGGAACACTATGTAAAATTTTTAAAGAAAGAGGATAAAAAATGAAGTATGGCAAAACCCAAAAAAAATAAAAAAATAAATTTGTGGCTAATGGAAGTGGAATTGGGATATGGGACCTCAAGGGAGAAAAGGTGTGAAATGAAATTTCAAGTGACTTGGTAAATTTTGAGGATAAATAAAGATAGGGATGGAGAGATATGGTGAAAACACATTTTTTTCCTTGAAACAAGTTTTATCAGGTTACTCTTGTCAAAAGTCTATCGATAGATTTTTAGTTAATGCTTAATTGTAGTTATTTCTGCTAATAATCTTAAGAAATTGGATAAGCACATGGATTTAGGGGACAATTTTGTGGACATTTAACATAACGTGATCATGTTAATAAATAACATGATTGCATTATTTAATTAACATGATCACATTATTTAAATTATGGCTCGATAATTATCGAGTCATAACATAATTGCATTAATTTATAAAATGATCACGTTAATGTATAACATGATCATGTTAATAGATGATACGATCACATTATTTTAAAACAAAAATGCGATCATGTTATTGTAAAACAAAAATGTGATCGCATTATTGTAAAATAAAAACATGATCACATTACTATTATTTTTCACATTTAAACAAATGGAGTGAATGTTGGTTAATAGGTAATGTGATCATGTTATTGATAATGTTATTTCATTCCAATTATTTTGCACATAAAATCATGTGGGGAGTTCACATGAAGGAAAATTTGGCTAGAAGCTTATATTTACTACTCTAAATGTTAAGTATAAGATACTTTAAATTTATTTTAGTAAATATAAGAAATTAGGGCCGCTAATCATCTGATAGATTCAGTATCACAAATGCATGCCTTATGATATGGAAAATAGTTTTTCAAAATCTAATCAGGTTAGTACTTAGGCATTTTCAAGATCTAAGTATTAAACCTAGGGATTTCAAGACAATTTTTTCAATTGATGTCAATTTTTGGTAAACTATAGTCATTTTTTAGATTTTTGTGATTTTTAGATTGATTCCTGACATTTATAAGAGTATTAGATTTGTAAAAATTGGTTTTTTCAAACCACTCACTTAGAAATTGATGCAAAATGGTGTGATTTGGGTATCATAGGTCACATTGATGACCTACACACATCAAATGAAAACTTTATGTTAATTTCACTTGTTCATCATCTGTCCCTCATCCTTGATCAATTATTACTCATGCCTCATCACCCCTAATCACTCTCTCATCATATTTAATTATCCCTAATCATTCCCTCATCATCCTTGATTAATCTCTCATTGACCCTCACTATCCCTCATCTTCCTTAATTACTCACTCAGCATCCCTTATTGTTCATCATCAATCCCTCATTGACCCTCACCATCCCTCATCATATTTAATAACTCCCTCATCATCCCTAATAACTCCCTTATTAGATCTCACCATCCCTCACCATCCCTAATCACTACCTCATTAGCTCTCACCATCCCTAATCACTGCTTCATCATCCCTAGTCACTCCATCCTCATCCCTCATCATCCCTCATTATCTCTCACCATCCATAATCATCACTTCATTATCCATAATCACTCCCTCATTGGCTCTCACCATCCCTAATCACTACTTCATATCCCTAATCACTCCCTCCTCATACCTCATTACCCATAATCACTCCCTTATTGACCCTCGTCATTCCTCGTCATTTAAAATTGCTCCCTCATCATCTCTAGTCACTCCCTAATTAACCCTTACCATCCCTCATTACCTGTAATCACTAATTCATCATACCTCATCATCTCTAATCACTAATTTCTCATCCCTCATCACCTCTAATAATTCTCTCATTAATCCTCACCATCCCTCATAATCCCTAATCACTCCCTCATCCTCCCTAATCACTCCCTCATTGACCCTGATCATACCTCATCATCCCTATTGACTCCCTCATCATCTATAATCAATTATTCCTCATTCATTCTCATCCTTAATTACTCCATCCAATACCTTGATGGGGGTATTTTGTTGGGGTTTAACAATGTTAGGAGTTACAAGTGTAGAGTTGAGTGCCAGCATAAAATATAAGACATAATGATCAAAATGATTTGGAGGCAAATTTGAAACATAAATATTTAACACCTGTGATAAAATATGGGCCTATTAGAAATGATGTAATTCACAATTTAAAATCCACCAGAGAAAGAGAATCAAGTAAAACCACCATAGAACTAAAAATGGGTAGTAAATTTATGAGGATCACTAAGATATGTGATTTACTGAAACCAATCAATTGATTTCCATATGAGGATATTTTATGATTTGAATAATTAAATTAAATGCCTTCTATTTGTATGTCTATTAATTAAGTCGTCATACCAGTGAGTGGAAAATAATTTTCAAATGATTAGAACAAGTAGTCCAAGATTGGAAAGTGTTTCTTAATTCATAAATTCAATATTCAAATCCAATGAAGAGTGTCACACTATGACCTCTCTACTTTCACATCTCAAGAAGTGGGTACAAGTTATATAACATTATAAAAAGGTAAGTAGATAATATATTATGAACCCAATGATATGGTCGGTACTAAAAATATCTCTACTTCCCCTAACAAGAAATTATATGAATTAAAAATATTGTTTCATTAATAAATGTAGATCAATGGTGAGCCAATAGACTTCATCATTTACAATAGAAGTTAGAAGAATTTAATTATCCTAAAGCATATTTTCAAAAATTCAAATTGAAATTTATACACCATCCATAAACATATGCTAATGTATGGTCTAGTGTAGGCCTTGAGAAATGGATCACCTAGTAGTGTCACTCAGTGTACAAAATCAAAATTTTTAAAGATGCAATCCTTTTTGACATCTCACCATTAGAGGTGTGTGATGTTTTACATGTGGTCAACTTTATATTTACTATTATGTCTTTTATTTTAACTCATGTAACAAATTCTTTCATTTCAAGATGTTCCATGTATATTTCTTCATCCAAATCTCCATGAAGAAACGTTGTCTTGACATCTAGCTGCTCAAGATGCAAATCCTCAATAGCAACCAAAGACAGTACAGTCCGTATTGAAGTCATTTTAACAACAGGAGAAAAAATCTCACCAAAGTCAATACCTAGTTTTTGTGCAAATCCTTTCACTACTAACCTGGCCTTATATCTCATCTTTCCATTCTCACCTTCCTTCAACCTGTAGGTCCATCTGTTCTTCAGTGTCCTTTTACCTGCTGGCAACTCAACCAAATCCCATGTCTGGTTCTCTCTCAAGGACTCCATTTCCTCTTTCATGCCTAGCTCCCACTGATCCTTGGACTCCACCTGTATTACTTCTTCAAAACTCTCTGGTTCTCCACCATCAGTTAGCAATAAATAAAATAATGAAGGGGAATATCGAATTGGAGGCTTACTTACTCTTTCTGACCTCCTGATGGGTGTCTGAGACTCGTCCACAACATGCTGTCCACCCAAATTCTTTGATAGTGACCAACCTCGGTCACTTCTAGGCCTATTACTGGCCGACGTCGGTTCTGCCTGACCGACGTCAGTTCTTGACCTGCCGACGTCGGTCTCTGTATGACCGACATCGGTTCCTATTCTGCCGATGTCGATTCCTACCCTGCCAACGTCGGTCTCTGTGTTTTCCTGCAAGTGATTATTTCTTTTTCCCGTGAGCTCATTTTGGACCGTCACCTCATCCAATTCTCCATTGCTCTGCCCAGATTGATTCAGCTTCCTCAGCTGATCACTATACATCACTCTTTCATTGAAAACAACATCACGGTTCCTAATTACTTTGTTAGTTTCTAGATTCCATAGTCTGTAACCAAAATCATCTGAGCCATAGCCAATAAATGTGCATCTCATAGACTTAGCATCCAGATTTTTTCTATTTTCCTTATCAATATGCACAAAGGCTTCACAACCAAAAACTTTGAGATATGAGAGATCTACCTTTTTACCTATCCATGCCTCTTCTAGAATTCCACCATCTAGAGCTGTAGAGGGTCCTCTGTTAATCAAGTACACTGCAGTGTCAACAGCTTGTGCCCAAAACTATAAGGGCAAACCAACATGCAATCTCATACACCTTGCACGCTCCATTATTGTCCTGTTCATCCTTTTAGCAATTCCATTCTGCTGAGGTGTCCTTGGAACCATCCTTTGCCTACAGATTCCATTCATATAACAATAATCTCTAAACTTGTGGCTGTAGTACTCACCACCATTGTCAGATCTCAGGCACTTCAATATTTTGCCTATTTCATTCTCAACCATAGCTTTCCAAATCTTAAAAGTCTCAAATACATCAGATTTCTTTCTAATACAATAAATCCATACCTTCCTTGTAGCATCATCTATGAACGAAACATAGTACTGTGATCCTCCAATGGAAGCAACTTGAGCCGGTCCCCACACGTCTGTGTGAACAAGCTGTAACTTATGCCTCTTCCTAGGAGACCCAGTCTTGAGAAAACTAACCCTTTTCTATTTTCCAAATACACAGTGCTCACAAAACTCTAGATCTATGCCTTTTAAATCTGAAAGCATACCTTTGGACTTAAGAATTGACATCCCCTTCTCACTCATGTGGCCAAGCCTTGAGTGCCACAATTTTGCATCCACATATGAGGTGGATAATACAGAAGGAGAAATGTTAGTAACACAATTACACAAATAGAGAGTACCTACTCTCTTACCTCTGGCCATTACAAGTGCTCCCTTGGTCACCTTCCAAGATTCTGCTGTGAGAGTTACAGTACAACCCTCATCCCCTAACTTTCCTGCAGAAATCAAATTCCTCTTCAAGCTAGGAACATGCATTACATCTCTCAACATCCATGTGTTTCCATTCTGCATTTTTAGCTACACTTTACCTTTGCCAATTATTTTACAAGGCTCATCATCCCCTAAATACACTTCCAAAATCTCCTTGGACATAGTCACTAAAGTATTCTCTATTAGGGGTAGCATGAAAAGATGCACCAGAATCTAAAACCCAAGATTCTATATTATTATGCAAAGAGAATATTAAAGCATCTTGTGCAATACCTGCAACCTTCGCTTCTTCCTTTCCTTCATGTTGATTGTCCTCCTTAGGCTTTGACCAGCAATCTCTGCTTATGTGCCCCATCTTTCCACAATTCCAGCATTGTGGCTTCCTGCCATTCCTGGATTTGGATCTTCCTCTCACCTTAGACTTAGATCTTGATCTCCTTTTGCTCTTGTCTTTCTGCCCCCCCTGCTCTCAAAACTCAAAGCATTCCTAGATGTCTCTTATGTGTTTTTCCTGTGAATCTCCTCATTCAAAATAACACTAACAACATCCTCTACTTTTAAAATGTTTGAAGCAGATGCAGTATTACTTACTGCCATTACTAAGCTATGCCAGCTTTCAGGCAAAGAACATAATATTAAAAGAGCTTTTATTTCATCATCAAATACAATACTGACTAAACTTAATTGATATACAATTCCATTGAAATCATTCAGATGAGTAGACACAGATCCACCTTCATTCATATGCAAATTAAATAACTGCTTCGTAAGATATACCTTATTAGAAGCTGAGGGTTTTTCATACAAATTTGCTAAAGTAGTCATCAACTCTACCATAGTTTTTGCCTGTGATAAATTAGATATCACAGTAGATGCTAGACTCAGTCTTATTGACCCCAAAGCCTTTCTATCAAGAACTTCCCAATCTTCATCATCCATGTCTTTGGGCTTCTTTGCAATCCCACTTAACGGTAAGTATAAATCTTTCTGATACAGATAATCCTCTATCTGCATTCTCCAATGTTGATAGTTTTTGCCATTAAACTTCTCCATTCTCAATTTACTTTCTTCTGCCATTGCTTCTCCCACTCAAACAGAAATCCCTGCAGAAACCCCTGTGAGTAACCTGTAATCAATACACACTACACAGATCTGAACCACCTGTTAGTGAACCTGAGCTTTGATACCACTTGTTGGGGATCAACCAACAATTGATTACACTTATGAAAGCAATAAATGCAGAAATAAATCAGATAGATAAGTAACTAGAATCAAATAATAGCAAGAACAAGAGATACAAGAAACCACCCTGAAAACTTGTATTAAACTCTTTACAGAAGGAATACAATTGAAGAAACACCTTTCTTCCACACCTCTCTCAGATGCACAGATCTCACACTAGATCTCTTTCCCTCAAGAGCTATCTCTCTCAAGTACAATCAATTCCAACAAACCTGGATTGATTCAACACTTTGTACTGTTCTTCAACATTCATTCACAATGAACTACTTCTACAATAAGCTAAGAAGATCTAATCCTACATATATAATTAGTAAACATGAGCAGGCACTTACAACCAATAGTTATGCCTCTTGAACAAAGGATCTAAATACAGTCTTGTTAATAATAGAAACACGAACTTAAGACTAAGACTTAAACTCATCATGCAAACACTCAGATCTATCCTCAGAAATAGATTCTGGATGCATAGGTAACCGACATCGGTTCCTGCCTGCTTGCCTATGACCGACGTCGGCCGATACCTGCCGACGTCGACATCTCCTGCACTGCTCTTGACCGACATCGGTCACTCCTGACCAACGCCGGTGACTGTGTAGACCTAAAACTATTAAATGCACTCATAGGTGAAGCTTTTAGGCTCCACACCCTAACACATTAGAGGTGTGTGATGTTTTACATGTGGTCAACTATATATTTACTATTATGTCTTTTATTTTAACTCATGTAACAAATTCTTTCATTTCAAGATGTTGAATGACATCCTCAGGCCCTTTATCTATGTCATTTTTTTAATCTACCTTGATGACATCTTAATAGTTAGAAAACATGGGATTAACATATACACCATGATAAAATATTGTTTCACATTTTTCAAAAACATATTTTTATGATAACATGAATAAAGATTCATTTTTCATGCAAGAGATAAAATATTTGGGACACAGTACACACACAAGTAGTACATGTGTGAACTCAACCAAGGTTCAAGTAATACAGGAAAGGTAAAAACTAAATAACTTTGCATCTGATTCAAATATTCTTAGAACTAGAAAATTAGACAAGAGATTTGTGTTTAGTTTTTATATTTTAAACCAAACTACCAAAGGTGAAACTGAATAAAGTTTCATCTAGTCAGCTGCACAACAAAGATAATTTGATGAACTAAAATAAATACTATTTTGTATTAGTACTTATTTTAATTAACTATAAATTTGGAAGATCATCCAATTCATTCAATAATAAAATTGACTATCACAACTGGGTATTGTAAACACAAGTCCTAGAAAAGAGTTAATTTTATTATAATGGATTAAACAATATATGACTGGAATCAAATATATCTTTAGAGTATATCCTTACATTAGATGATGAGGGAGAAATTAGATATGGTGAGGGATGGTGAGGATTAATGATGGAGTGATGAGGGATGGTGAGGGTCAATGAGGGAGTGACTAGTGATGATGATGGATGAAGAAAGATTGATTAGGGATTATGACGGATGAAGAGGGAGTAATTAGGGATGATGAGGGATGGTGATCATAAATTAAGGAATGATTAGGGATGAAAATCTTAAGTGATTAGAGATGATGAGAGACAATGAAGGTCAATGAGGGAGTGACTAGGGATGAGGAGGAATGAGGAGAGAATGAATAAGGATGAGAAAGATATTAGGGATGATGAGTGATGAATAAAGAGTGATTAGAGATGATGAAGGATGGGGAGGGAGTGATTAGGGATGATGAGGGATAGTGAAGGTCAATGAAAGAGTGATTATGGATGATAAAGGAGTGATTAGAGATGACTAGGGATAATGAGGGTCAATAAGGGAGTGATTAGGGATAATGAAGAATGATGAGAGAGTGATTAGGGGTAATGAGGGATAAGTAGGAAGTGATCAGAGATGAGGAAAGGATGATGAAAAAGTGAAATTAACACAAAGTGGTCATTTGATGTGTATAGGTCATCAATATGACCTACACTACCCCAATCACACCACTTTGGATCAAGTTTAAAATGAGTAGTTTTTAAACTTTAGTTTTGACAAACTTAGGACTCTTATAAATGTTAGGAATTAATATGGAAGGCATAAAATCCTTAAAAATGACTATATATTTACCAAAAATAGACATCAATTGTAAAAGTTAAGTACTAAAATCTTTAGGTTTAATACCTAGACCTTTAAAATGTCTAAGTACTTACTAGATTAGATTTTGAAAAACTATTTTCCACATCGTAAGGCATATAGATGTGATACCAACTCTATTAGATATAGAGTGACCATATTTTCTTATGGATGATGAGGGATGATGAGGGATGAGGAGGGAATGATTAGGAATGATGAGGGATAGTGAGGGTCAGTGAGGGAGTAATGAAGGATGATGGAGTGATTAAAGATGACTAGGGAAAGTGAGGTTCAATGAGGAAGTGACTAGGGATAATGAAGAATGATGAGAGAGTGATTATGGGTGATGAGGCATGAGTAGGATATGATCAGGGATGAGGGATGGATGATGAACAAGTGAAATTAACACAAAGTGGTCATTTGATGTGTGCAGGTTATCAATGTGACCTATGATACCTCAATCACACCACTTTGCATCAATTTCAAAGTGAGTTGTTTGTAAACTTCAATTTTGATAAACCTAAGACTCTTAAAAATGTCAGGAATCAATTTAGAAGGCATAAAAACTTAAAAAATTACTATATGTTTATCAAAAAAGGACATCAATTATAAAAATTATGTCCTAAAATCCCTAGGTTTAATATGTAGACCCTGAAAATGCCTAAGTATTGACCTAATTGGATTTTGAAAAATTATTTTCCACATTGTAAGGCGTGCAAGTGTGAAACCAAATCTATTAGATGCTGAGTGACACTAATTTTTTATATTTTACTAAAATAAATTTAAATTATAAGAACATTTAGAGCACTCAATATAAGCTTTTGGACAAAGTTGCCTTCATGTGTAACTCTCACATGTTTTAGGGTGTTGAGAATATATAACATGATCACGTTATTGATGTGATCAAGTTATTAATTAATATGATTATAGTATTTGAATTTGAATTAAATTTTCATGCCTTTTATCTTTAGAATAGCTTGGATTCTTGATCCAAAGGCTTGTACTATTAATGTACAATTCAGTTTTGAAAGGTATGAAAATAAACAACAAATTTCAACTTTGATTGTCAAATACACAAAAAATTTCAACATGAAAATTCAAAAACTTGATACCATCATGATGAGCATGCTGTCCTCTTTCCAAAAAAATGACATTTATAATTTTTGGACTAATTTAATATTTCAATCTATGTTGATTTCTAACTATGCCTTTTTTAGTCCACTACACGTGACAAACATACATGCATATACATGTTCATGGAATTTGTCTTTCATTGATCCAATTGAAAAACAAATTATATGATGACCAAGTAGGCCTAATTATACACACATTCAATTAAATTATTTTACATTTTTTTGAGGCAGTTAGGCATGTCGTACAGATGGCTATCCATTTCTTTGTCTGTTTTTAGGATCTATTTACTTGCAAAATTCATAAAAAAAAGTATTCATTGAAAAAATATAAAAAAATCTAGGTGACCTACTATAAGATCTTATCTAAATTTTTCACAAAGATTTTCAAATAATATTAAATGCTGCTAAAAAATAGGGCATGTCATGGCCATATATCTACTATGTTTTTAAAACAAATAAGAGTTCCTCTTCAAATTTTAGATGTTTGACCTAGTTATACTTAACCATTCTTAAAAAAAAATAGTGTTTTGGAAACTAGACTAAAAATGATACCTTTCATGTTTGTAGACCATTTTCAAATTTGGAGTATAGATATCTCAAATTATCTATAGAATTTTAAAAAATTGAAATTTCAAAAAAATCATGTCCATGGATAGGCCACTTTTTATCCCTCAACTTTGTGCACTTACCTAACTGATATGTCAGATATGGGCCCTATGTCTGTTTGGTTACCTAAGGGTTTTAATAAATATCTCTGGCCACCCATGCTATTTGAACAAGTACCACTCTCTATAAATGTTTTGGCCACATATTTTCCCCTAAATGACAACTCTTGGTTTATCTCATAGGTGAATATTAGTCAACCAGGATGGGACCATTGCCCTTTTCATTGGCAAGTCCTCTCTATGGGCCAACTACTTCAAGGTTCCTGTGGTACTCCTCACAATGAGCTTTAGGTATATATTCCCAAGTACTTCCCACAACTATGTGGAGGGGTATTTACCTTTATCTGAACTTGCAAATGAAGATGTAAAATTAGAGACAATAAAGAATATTTTTTTAAATGGCACAACTTTTGAAAAGCCACTATTGAAAAAAATATATCCAAAATCTACTTACAGGATGAGGAAACTGCTATGATGCTAGATGTGAAGAACCTTATGTATAGATTTACGAACTACATAAAATAATGGAATAATAAAATAAACTTCATAAAATAACTCAAAATAATTCAAATATTTTATATTGATTGCAGGCCACTTTGAGGGGGCAACCTCCTTTGAGCAAGCTCAATATAATAATATTCATAGATGTATTCATTGGGCCTCAATACTTACTTAAATACTAATTCTATTATAGCAATTAATACTTTCCATGCATGTGGGATAATTGAAATATGTTACTTAAATACTAATTATATTCTATCAACTAATATTTCTCATGCATGTGGGATAATTCAAATATGCTAAAAGGATAATTTACAAAGCATATGCATCTATAGTGACTAATACACTAATAATGTAAAGAGAATGATAGGACATGGGTTCCTAATAGAGGTAAGGAAGAGAGCTTGAAGCATCTTCAATGGAGGATAACTTTCTATATCCCTATTTGTAGAGATCCAAACATCTCCTCTCCCTTCATGGCATATTTAATTTGAGAAGATTCCTTAAAATATAGATATTTGTTCTAACCATAAACCTCTTTATTTATATAAGACACTGAGAGGTAAAGGAGTAGATAGTTCTTTGGTTCTATTGATCATCAAGTAATTAGTTGTATTATAATATACATGTGAGGAGGGCCAATGAACCTCTTTCACATTGTTCTTTTAATAAAATATTGTAATAATTACATCTTAATTATATTTGTGCCTATTGATTTAATGTTTTATATGGATGCACATGAAATCATAGGTAATACTCTTGAGTTTACTTATTCTATGATCTTGGAACCTATAAAGTATTTACATAACTTAGGTCATTCTAATATTTTTATATTTTTCATCATCTCATCTCTAATCTAACCATAATACCATTTTTTATTGAGATAAAAAAAGTTGTTGAATAAAAAATTATACAGACTAAATTTTCCTAAGAGGTGGTCACTTGCTATAAACACCAATAAATATGTGAAATACATATATAATCAAATTACGTCTGAAAACAACGATAAACTTCATTTCACATTTTAAAATAATTCCTCAACTAATAACTACTAACTTACACATTCAAGCTTATCTCCATTTTTAATGTAAGTTTTGATGTTTTCTCAAACCATAAAAAAATACTTCTCTTTACTAGCACAAAAAGAATGTTGTGGGATTCATATGCGTTACTTATTATATCTTCATTCAAGTTTCAAACACCAAGTACACAAAAGTTTACAACATGCCATCTTCAAGGATTAATTCAAAATTTCAAAGTATTGATTTCCATACTCTTATTAAAAAAGGAAGATTATTTCATTTAAACTATATCAATTTTCCTTAAGCTTAGAACAAAAGAAGGCCATTAAGACTTAAGGGAAACCTTAGATTATTTAAGATACCAACTTAGATTCTCTTAGGAAACATAGAAGATATCATAACCCTAATTATTGTAAAATCTTAGTTTGGTATTTCACATTATGACAACCAACACAAGCATTCCTTTTTAATGTAAACATCAAGATATTAAAAGATTTCATTATAATATTTAGGAATAATATTTTATGTTGGTGTAAATTTATAATTATATGTTAAGTTTATTAAGTTATTGATTATTTTAAGATTTTTTATTTAAAAAATAATCATATTTATAAATGAAATTTGTATTAAAGTTTAAGTTGTATGCATATATGAAAAATTGCATCAAAGTTTAAGTTATAGACTCTCATAGATTTTATACAACCACTTGCATTTACAAAGACTTTTAGATTTATAAAAGTAACATTTTCTCTCACTTTCAAAAT
>JARHVA010000252.1:3237500-3312500 GCA_037957365.1 Torreya grandis | reverse complement strand
ATACTAGTCATGTAGACACTTGTTACAAGTTTTTTGGCCTTATTTAGTAGCAGTTGGTTAGTTTGATCTACCACTTCTGCTCATGCCATTATTTTTGAGACATCTTCTAAATTCTTTTTTTATGTGCCTTATTGCATTTTTTGGAGGATATTATTGTTCTCATCTATTTATTTGACACCTTGGCAGTATTTATAACTCCTTGAGGTGAGTAAATTGTATTTGATGTTTGAGTAGTGGATTTATACAAATGATGTATATTTATTCATCAACTTCACCCATTTGGTATTACAAGGGTTATTTTTATATTGTCTTCTTTAGGCTATGTGTAGCTCTTATGATTATCCTTGTGGCACATCTCAACATCTACTTTTGGTAGTTATTCAGTGATGGATAAGCCCACTTCGTGAAACTTTTGTAAGGGATTCGTACCATCCAAGGTGTTTCTATTTTAGCATATTATACTTCTTATTGTGTGTTGTATTAATTTTTTAGGTATCCTTGTGGTATATCTCAACACCTTTGTAAACTTATGTTGATTGTAGTGATATTAATTTTACATGACTACCTCATATGGCCTAGTGTTTGGATCCATTTCATAGGTTTAGCCTTAGTTTTGTACATAGTCCCTAAATTGCACCTAAGTAGGGGAGTTGGTATAAATTTTTGTTTATAGCCTAAGCATACTTAGTTATTAAGTAATTATTATAGGATTTTTTATTTTCTTATTTATAAAATAATCATGTTTATAAATGTAACTTACACTAAATTCCAAGTTACACATCTACACAAAAACTTACACTAAATTCAAAGTTTGACATCCACATGGACTTTATACAATCACTTGGAGTTTTTAGGGCTTTTAGGGTCTATAAAAGCAAGGTTCTTTGTCTCTTTAAAAAATGGAATGGCAAAAATAAAGTGTGAAATTCATGTATTTTTTTTAATTTAGTTTAAATTTAAAAATAAAGTGGTATATTATTGTACCAAAACGTCTACATATTTATTTATTTTTGTTTATGTGTGGAATGAGATATGTCTAGGATATATGTGTTTAATCCTAGCTAGTCCATAACTCTAATACTTTATCACCTTTTAATTGGTACTCAAAAAATCATCATCCATGAGGTGGCTAACTAATACTTCAAAATTTTTCATGATGATCATTTTTCATAATATGTAAAATAATTCCCAAGAAGAAATGAATTATATGAAATCATAATTTAAAATGGGTGTTCGGATGCATTAGGTAGTAACCATAACTTAGAATAATTTTTTATCATGTAAAATTTAATGCATACTTCTAGAATGCCTTCAATCACTAATACCATGTTTCATCAAGTTTCAAACTATATCTCATAAGTTTGTCTAATTTCATATTTCAACTCCCTATTAGAATAGCTAAAAATTAGAATTCTATTTAATTAGCTAGGAACTCAATTAACAATGCAAATCCTATTCTAAAATAAATCAAAACTTCAGATAGAGAAACAATACCAAAATAAATCTAAACAAGAGAATACTTACAAAACATGTAAAGCATACTCATCACCTTCTCCATTGTGAACATGTGATTTTCTCTTACTTCATTAGATGTGGGTACTCAATTCATTCTCCAAACAAAGTAAATTAAGAATCATATGGATGAAAATAGCTTGGATTCTCAATGGATGCATAAGATGAATTCAATAGCAATTTGATATCTTGAAGATGGATTATGAAATGAAAAATTCCATGTCAATTTATAGGCTTGAGGGTGATGAGATGATATGGTTGAGAATAGTCCAAAGTTATTTAATTATGATAATTATCAATGTTTAGATTTGAGTCCTCATCACAATGGATAATGAATAATTCCCATGTGTGTGTGTGAGAGAGGAAAATTTAGTTGGTAGTCAAATGAATCATCATGAATGGGTCAATGTTATGATCTTGATGGGTAGATTTTAATTAATGCCTCGAGGTTTTGGTGTAACAATTCATTACATTTGGTATCAGAGCCTCCACCTAGGTTTAAGTTTCAAAGTGGGTGGCTACATCAACATGGCAGTGTTTTTTCAGGTCTTGTACATATAGGTGATCCTAGTATATTGGCACAAATCTAGCCCATAGTCTAGGCTTCAAAAGCGTGGTGGGATGTTACGATCATAATGGGTAGATTTCACTAATTCTTTCAGGTTTTGGTGTAATGGTTTTTATAGTCAAGGTAGTTGAGTGACTCCACATAATAGTTAAAATTTTCTAAGGGTGACTTAACAATTAGTTTAGAAGGTTAAGGAGTTGGTTGGATGACTCAAAAACTAGTTTAGAGAAGTGTGGAAGGTGTTTGTATGAGGTGAAATATTTAGATTTTAACTAGTTTTGAATAATTATGTGGGAATGATTAATTAATTAATTATTCAAAAATGAGAGGAAAAAGATGTTAGTGGGAAATTCTAATTTGGGATGGTGAATGAGTTAGCATGTCAATTTTAATCAAAGTTAATCAAGACATTAAATTATTGGAATTTAGGTGTCTATATTTTCCACTCTTTGAAATGGTGTTACGACTAGAAGTAGTGTTGTTTCAAAAAATAGTGAAAAAATAGAGTGAAAATAGATATAGAAAAATGATGACACGGGTGGTTACAAATGACTATGATTCCATCTTGAGTATTTGTGTGAGATAATTGGATGCATACAAATGATCAAAATGAATGAAAGGAGATATAATATGGGAGATGATACCATAATGAAAAGAAGTGCTTGTCTTAATAAAAATGCTTGATTGAATTTAAGTATGTGTAAACTAATTTTTCCTAGCCAATAGGTGTTAGAGAACAAATGATAAAGTATAATATTTACAATTTTTAAGATGTACGCTTGGATTATTCCCCATGAAGCATGTTCATAGGGGCAAATGTGGGAATGATATATCTTGATTATAAGTTATGGGCCAAAAAATGATAATATAGATTTTCCAATGTTAAATAAAAAGTTTACAAGATTGATTAATAAGTTGAAATATATAGTTGTAGCACTCTGATTGATAATTGGCAGAGGGTTGTGATCAAAATAGATGAAACAGAAGGGAAAAACATGAATAGGGAGTAAAATATGATTATAGTGTGAAAAAATATATAGGGGTAAGGGGTAACTTGAGTTTCATTATGTAAAATTTATTTGTTTTATTAATTATTACCCTCCTATATTGTGACATTTACTTTGAGTTGTGAGAAAATAATGGAGCACATACCAACTGATAGACATTACGATAAGTATGTATGAGGGCACAAGTAGCTAGAGGGGAACAAATATGTGGTAACATTTTTGGTATTTGTGTTAATCATTTTGATGCATGAAATACTTAGGGAAGATATGAAAAAAGATTTCACCATTTACCTATTCATGAATTTAAATTCATTTTTAGTGATTCATCAAGGTAAACAATGAATTCATCAAATATTTTGATGAATTCACAAAAAAATGAATTCATCAAAGGTCAAGCTGAATATTTTAAAACTCACAGTGAATTTACTCTTCCATACATCGAATTTTTTCAAGTTTGTAGTGAAATCGTTGATCCATATGGAAAAATCATACAAAAAATGAATTTATTTAGGATGTACGGGCAATTAGTTATAAAGGAGTGAAAATGACAAATTTTCATGCTTTTATATGAATAAAAGTAAACATGAATGTGTTGTAGATGGATAGGTGGTGTAGGAAAATAAACATTATGTCTTATTGATTTGTGCAAGAGAGATTATCCATATTGTACACATGGGAAACACATTCATGGGTATTGGAGCTGATGGTTGGGTTTACAGACTATGGGGTGGGGATTTTGGAGGCTATGGGATTATCATACATTACAAAGATGCCAAAGATACATGAAAATAGGTATTTTATGATAGTATTAGCAAAGTTCTAGCACTCGAATACTAACATATTTCACCTACTAATAGGTAAGATGATTTTCACTTTGGAGGATGTATGGAGGATACTTTCATCCCAATATGAGGTATGAAAGTCTACTAGCATGAGACAACTTAAGTGGTGCCACTAGCATGGATATTTGGATAGGATATCATTCCCATGATTGGATCAGGGATTGAGATTGATGCTTGCAAAGCACTAGAGGATATAAATGCTTTGGATCTAGTTCTAATGGCTCTTGTTAGTAACATTATGCTACCTAAGAAGAATGGGAGATCATTTATAACTTAGATATTAGATATTATTGGTGACATGCTTGAGAGTACTACATTTTTTTCATGGGGACCATGCATACTTACACATATATACAGATACCTTCACCATTTAGTATACATAGGAGGAGCTAGTAGTGGATCATCCAAACTATTGCAGCCATTAGTGTGGGAGCATATAACAGTGGGAAAACTAGTGGGTGAGCTGAGGGGTAGAGCAGATGGGGAGCCCTTTGTATATAGGTGGCATGTGATCATTGGAGTTGGAATGAATCACCTAGGAGATATGTATTATTACAAGAGAGATTTTGATGAGATCAAATTAAATGACATTACATGGAGGCTTTATAGATAGGCAAGTCCATAATGGACATAGGATGCACGAGATTTGGATTATATGATGACTTATTTTTGCATTACAGGTACACGATCATGTGATTGAGCAGTACAATCCTGATAGATTATTTAGATGGTTTGGTATCAGTTAAGATAACAACAGATCCACATGTGTTTGCACAAGCTGTTTGGGATAGGTGTCAATGGGGGCATTGTATTTATCCTGATATGGTTGAGCATAGTTAGAGAGATATGTAGATGATTAAATACCATCCTAAGATAGATGTTGTATAGATCCAGGGATTAATGATGCATACACTACATGGTGGGAGAAATAGAGACCACATTGGGTGACAAATTGATTTGCACCTGCTAAAACATGGAGGTAGAGGCTATATGATACTTTTAGGTCTCACTCAAGAAGGTTTGGGCTACATGATAGAGTTAGGTGGGCTACCTTAGGATAACATGATGGAGGGTAGACTAGTGATAAGGATGATGACCAGAGACAAGACACAAAATGGGGGAGGCTAGAGGTGATGGAGGAGGAGAGACACCCTCTACATGGACTAATTTTCTTATATTTCAACTTGTTATATGTACCTTGTAGAAATTTATCTTTCCTCAAATCTCTAAAAATAAACTAAACACTAAAGTTAACCTATTGGATGATTTTCAACTGAAGTTCAAGTTTGGTTACAAAAATAAATAATTTCTAAATTTAAAAAAAATTGAAAATAAAATTAAACTATAATTTTGGACCCTTAGATGGTCACATATGGCCTCTGAAAAATATCTAAAATGTCTCATAATCAAAAGGGTAGGTTGTGGCTTAATTGAACTTTTCAAGCTGGTTATTTTGGCATGAAGATGGGCTCAAACGAAGATATAGATCAAAAGTTATGGCCTCCATAAGTTCGGTCTCTTTTTCATGCATCATTTTATGACATGACACAAGCTAAGGCCAATTATATAAAAGTGTGATAATCTAAAGTCACTACATAGAAAATCATGTCAAGATGGACCCACAAAAACATATATGAAGGATTCATTGGGTTGCTGAATCTACCAAAGATCGATTCAATAGACCACTGAATTAGTCATAAGGACAATAAATACCCACAATGTAGAAAATAACTTAGAAAATATATAAATTGGGATCAAGACAAAAAATATATAAATTTGGTGAATGCTAAAGACATTTAGAAGGCTCAAAGATGGGTGAAAAGCTAGTGTAAGATCGAAAATGTTCTAAAAATAATCAAATATACACAAATAGACAAAAAATGTCAAAATAGATAAAATACATTGTGGAAAAGAGTCTTATACTAAAATTAAGTATCTACAAATGGTTTACATTATTTTCATCTATTATTTAATTTTTTAGTTAAAAATAGATGAATAAAAAAGGATTAATTGATTAAAATTTTTTATTATAATTGTAATTTTTTATATAAAATTATTAATCAAGAAAACAATGAAGATGATAAATATTAGTCTATTAAAAATTTATAACTAAAAATAAAAATAACAAATTTTAATCAAATAATATAAAAAACTAAAATCAATATCAAATTATTTTTGTATAGAAATTAAATACTTCTTATACGCAAAATAAATACCTTTTAAGTGGAAATGAATACTTCTTATGTGGAAATGATCAATTTTAAGTGTAAAATGGCTATAAAATGTAATCATTATATCAAAATTTTGTGGACATTAAAAATATTTAATAAAAAAATATTATTTGAGATAGATACTATTTTCAACATTAAAAATAGTTAAAAATAATTAATAAAATAATATTTAATTTTTACTCATTTTCATCGCCATGTTCATCTTATTGATTTTTTTGTCACAACTTATTGCCTTAATAAATCATAAGATTATTCACTAAAATTAAAATAATATTAAAATCATGATATAGTCGAGTGACTATAACTTATGTAAGGTAAAGAATGAGTGTTGGACAATCCCTACAAGACAAAATTTCAAATAAATAATGAATATATTGTAATTTAGGTAAATATGGATTACAAATTTATTCACGCTTGACATATAAATAAAACAAAGACATTTTAAGAAACAATAAAGTTGATGGAGCTATGATTAACGTCTATAAATTCATTAATTTTAAATTAAATGAGATAGTAAATAATAATAATATTTAATAAAAGAATTTAATAATAAATTTAAGAGAAAATAAAATAATTTTAAAATTTAATAAAAATTAAATTAAAATAATATTAATAATTAAAAATTATTTGAATTTGTTTTTTAATATTATTATTTTTTATTAGTTTTTTCCAACTTTATTTTAATACCACTTTTATATATTCCTGTAATAAATATAATTTAAAAGTTTTTTATTTAAACAAGAAAAATATTATTTTTTTAAAAACTTATAAATTGAAAAAAACTAACAATTTGAATAAACAATTATAAAAAAAAATTTACATATATTATTTTGATATAGTTTGACATGTCATTTTATTTTTCAATGTATTTTACATCCTCATGGATAGCCTTTTGACAAAATATTATATATCATAAAAATATGAAAAATAAGTTTTGTAAATTAAATTAAAATTTATAGTTATTTTTATCGTAATAAGAAAGAATGGTAAAATATTTATCAAAGAAAAGAAGATAAATGGTAAGAAATTATTATAATTATAAAGAATAACGATTTTGGTAGGCTTTCCTTTAGCGTAGTTTAAGAATAATTTTAAGAATGAAATTTTAAAAATATTTATAATTACTGAACAAATCTTAGCTAATATGTATAATTTTATTGATTAATATTTGACAAAATTGTTATGTAGATTTTAATTGGATTTTCAAAAAAAATTATTATATCAAAAATTAAATATAATATTCAAAACTAGATATAATTTACTAACATCAAATTGATCAATTATTTATCAACATAATACAACCACACATATAATATGAAATGAACATGCATTCAACTTTATCAACATCTTATTGAAATTGAAATTTTAAAACATAAAATATAAATTCTTAAAAAAATTATCTATCTATTATTCTAATTATGAATAGCATAATAGACATATATGTCCTTTCACCTCAAAAGCACAAAATCAACACACGAGTATAATAAACATGATATATTAATTCCAAATGCATCCCCACAAAAAAAAATACCTCCAATATATCCCTAAATTCTTTCCTCATTTTCTCTTATATTTTTAAAATAATTTAACTAATTACAAGATTTAGTCATACACTTAACCACATCCATGATACCTCTCAAGATGACATGTCAATAGGGTTGTGATAAAGGTTTGACGTTAAATGAGGAGGAATGCGTGAGGTAGATGACATGTCAATTATATTTTGGGATTCTTAAGATTTTTTTTAATGTTTTGATAGCTACTTTTAAATGAAAATGTATAGACTTATATAATTTGAATAATAATTTATTTATCTGTTTAATTTTTTTTTCAAGTATAATTTCGTTTCATTTTTTATCGTAAATCATTAAAACATTTTTTTTTCTCTTTAAAAAACTTTTAATTAATAAAACTCTTTTTGATATTTAATTTAATTTTTAAAAATAAAATAAAATCAATGCAATAACATCAATAATTAAAAAAAAAAAGAAATATGGATCAAATATAAACTATAAATCGAATAAAATAGAAATTAAAGTTGACATGAAAAACAAGAATATTGAGGTATTTTAGGTTTGAGATCAAAATGTATAATATAATTAATTCATTTTTATTTACAATTTTATTTTTTAGGTTATAATAATAAGTCAATCCATGACTTCTAATGAAAAGGTTTTACAAGTAAACTCATTTACAAAAAAATTATTAGTTTTATAAAATATTGAACAAATCATTTAATATATTTATATTTATATTTATATAGATTTTTATAATTATTATAATGTAAAAAAAATATTACATAGAAAAATGATTTCAAAATTTTTTTAATTAAAATAAAATATTAATTTAAATATTTTATTTAGTCTAAATATTTCCATATAAATTAGTTTTGACCCCAAATAAAAAATCCAATATACTAATCATCAAATAACTTTTTTTTTTATAAATTTTTATTCATCTTTATTTTAAATTGTGCTTTACAACATATTTTCATGATAAATAATGAAAAAAAAAAAAAATGTGAAAGTTTTCCAACCATAAATAGGTCCACTCAAAATTAGTTGTATATTAAATAAGTCCTCTCAAAATTAAAAAAGAGTAACAAATAACATCTTATATAATATATAAAGAATCTTATTATACAAACAATATTTTAAGTTATATATAAACTTTTATTTTCTCATATGCATTAACATTTTCATATAATTTATAAAATTATTAATTTAATTAATCTTTAATAACATGCAAGGATGTGTTTTATGATTTGAGCCTTATTAAACATTTTACTTAGGTTAATATTTAATTCACACTTCTAATAAGATAATACAACACAAATGGAAACAGTGTTTTCTTTATAACAAGCTCTTATTTACTTATTAAAAATGTGTTTTGATTTTTAATGAATCCATTTGAAAATAACTATTTAAACGTTATTTCAATTATTGCCCCCCCACACACATATATAAACATAAAATTATCTCAAAAAAATGAAAGGAATACAAACTCTAAATATAGAGTGAATCTATATCAAATTTTGCATTACATTTCTCCTCTTATTAATAAAAAGTTAATGAACATACTTAAAAATTATTAAATCTTCTCAATTTAAAATTTATTCAATTATTAATTAATTTGTATCATATATCTTAAAATATAAAAAAATAAAAATAAAAATTAAAATAAATAATATCTTTATAATATTCAAATAGCCATCAATTTTTAAAGTCCTCCAACATTCACAACCATTTAGCTTTACCACTATATTTGTCTACCATTATAAATTATACCTTTCGATGTAAATATGATAAACTTGTTTTAATTTCTGCACGGAGTCATAATTTTTATTACACTTCAAATTATAATAGAAAAATATAAACAATCCAAATACACAACCAATAATGGGTAAATGTACATTTTAGCTCCACCTGATCCAAAGAGGTTTGGTATATTACAACACATTAAGAAGATGCCTTGCTGTAAGACTAGCTAACAATGAATAAGAAATGCAAAATTACTATTTTTTTAAAACAATGAAACTTTAGATGTTGCTGGAAAACTTTAGATTCAGACAGTAAATTTTAATAAAAAGTCAAAATAATAATTTTCTTTCTCTAATAAGATTTATATACCTCCTTTTTGGGATCACTATAAAAAGTATTCATCTAACAGACCTATTGGAATGTAAATTTAGTCCACTTTCATAGATGATATTTTGAAGAGAATTATCATTTTCAAAAATATTTTATTTTTTCATTTAGAAAAAAATGTTTAAAATTTAAAAGCCCATTCATTTTTTTTACCCGACGTTCAGAGAATGCACACTAATCACCCATACATAGTATGACAAGCTACATTGAAACATTTACAATAATCAAACACATGCAATATCAATAGACTCTATAGGTAATAAAATAGTTTGTAACAAAGATGATTTGTATGTTTAAAATTTATTGGCATAAAAACATTTTTTTTTAAAAAGGGGTGAATTTTTTATTGAATCATAAAATCATTACAAAGCAAAAAGAAACACTCATAAGGGGCACAACTAAAAACAAGAGTTAAGTAACACCCAAAAAGGTCTTCATATCTTAATCCAATCTTCAAGAACAGGGGCCAAATCACCAAGAAGATGGCCCCAATCATCCACATTCCAAGTCACCATTTGCTCAAATGCCCATTTCGACAAACGCTCTGCCACCTTATTCCACTCCCATGGCACATGGTAAAAAGTAATAGAATCTAAAGCATTGCTCAAAGAAATAATTTGTTTGGCCACCACTGCAAGTTACAAGTTCACCTCTTCAATATGTCTCTTATTCAACATATCAATGACCACCTAAGAATTTGATTCACAAATAATCCACCTCCAACCAAGGGCACAAGCATGCTCTAATGCAGAAGGATAACAATAGCCTCCATGAGATTATTTGTATGCTAACCTTTATATATAGAGAAGAAAAAAATTACCACCCTCAAACTATCCCTACCAATGCCACCAACTCCAACATGGCCAGGATTACCTCTGGAAGATCCATTAGTATTGATTTTTAGCTCCCCCACAGTGGGGGGGGGGAAGGGGGCACCAACTACCAGTATGATAGAACCTCACTTTCCCACACCTATGCTAAACTATCCTTAAATCTTTCCATCCACCCCCAGAGAGACCCAGGGATTCAATGACATCACAGTCACCAAAAGCAACAGGGACAAACAGGTCACACTTAGCAGCCAAAGTTTCCTGCAAACCCCCCAAAATCCTCAACCAGAGCTGACCAACAAGTAGCTTTTTGTCCAAAAAAATCCTATGGTTGCGCTCCAACCAAATATGCCAAATTATCAAACTAGGGCAAATGTTCCAAGAAATGAGGAGAAAAGAGGTCTTTACAGGGGGAGGCCCCAGACTCCTCCAAAAATCCTCTAAAGAAGAAGCATGTCTACATGGTATGTGCTAGAGATTCCACTAGAAATGCCAAATAAATTTCACAAAGGAACACTAAAAGAAGATATAAGGGATGCACTCCTCATGCCCACCACATCGAACACACTTAGAGGGCCCTTGAAACCCACATTTCCAAAGGTTCTCCCAAGTAAGGCACATCTCGTGAACAACTAACCATGAGAATAAGTTACACTTAGGCCAAGCAAACTTATTCCAAATTTGTTTCCACCACGAGACCTCTGAGCTCCCAAAAATTTGCTTATCAAGAACATGATAACCTGAGGCAATAGGAAATTTGCCTTTTGGATCAAGACCCCAAGCCAACACATCTCTCCCAAGAAGAGAAGTATAGACACACCTCGATAAGATCCCATCAAGCTCTTGATAATCCCCAACTGCCCCACCAGGAGGCCACTCCTATGGAACCTTCCAGCTATACACACTAACTTGTCCCAAGTTATCAAGGGTTTTAAAATCATCAACATGGCACCACCCATCATCAATAAAATGCCTACTCAAATTATGTTGGTGGGGGTGGGTAGACAAAATGGGAGGATAACCATTCCAAGAATCATGCTAGAAGAGAGCATCCTGCCCCCCATTGCAAATCCAAAACAACCCCTGCTTGACCAACTTGGAATCCCTTTTGATGGTACTCCAAATCATAGAGCCCTTCCCCTCCAAACTGAAGCAAGCAACATCCATACTCTCAACTGCACGCAAATACTTTGAGGTAAGAATTTTTGCCCATGATTGATGTTGCTGTGAACACCACTGCTAATACAACTTAGCTGCTAAAGCTTGTCCATTCAAATCATTTCTATGTAGGCCTAAACCACCAGCCTGCTTCGACCTAAAAATAACTTCCCACTTAACCAAATTCCTCTTCCTGTGAAGGAGGTTGCTAGACCAAAGGAACTGATGAGACAAACTCTCAAAGTCCTTGATAAAGCTGAAAGGTGCAGAGAGAACAAAACATCTGTATAGAGAAAGAGCTTGCACCACTGAATTTATAAGAGTCATCCTACCTATAGAAGAGAGCCACCTGTTAGTCCAATGACTAACCAGATTTCTGAACTTACCCATAATCTCCTACTAGAACATTTTAGGAAGTGAATGAATAGCAAGGAGAATACCAAGATACATAAAAGGGAGAGTGCCAATCTAGAAATGAAGGATACCAACAATTCTCCTTTGAATAGCCCATGGAGTGTGAAAGAAATAATAAAAGACTTCCCCTCATTAATTTTTTGACCTGACACAGCCAAATAACAATCCAGAATCCTATGCCAATCGAAATCCTCCTCAACCTTGGCTTTACCCATCAGAGCTCTGTCATCAACAAATTGCAAATGAGACTGAGGAGGAGTATCATTTCCAAAGCTTCATCTCTTAATCAAACTAGTATCCACCTGGGATCTAATAAACCTCCCCAAACCCTCTGCCAATAAGATGAAAAGATAGGGGGATAAAGGGTCCCCTTGTCTGAGCCCCCTAAAAGCACCAAATAACTCCATCGGCTCACCATTAATCAACACCAAAAAGGAATGAGAAGTAGCACAACTCTTGACCCACTCAATCCACTCACTAGCAAAACCAAATGATCCCAAAATCTTAAATAAAAAGGCCCATTTAACCTAATCATAAGCTCTAGCCATATCCAACTTAATAAACATGGCTTTCTCTTTAGAATGATCCATAGAATGAATCATCTCAGCTGCAATGATAACATCATCCATAATCTGCCTACTAGCGACATAATCCCCTTGCTCTTCAAAAATTAGCCTACTTAGCCAGGGTTTTAGCCGCTCAACAATCAACTTAGTAATAATATTATAAGCCACATTACATAAGGCAATGGGCCTAAAAATATCTAGAGAATTAGCCCCATCCTTCTTAGGGATGAGAGAAAGGAAGGTAGCATTCATGGATTTTAGCATTTGTTATTCATGAAAGATTCTTGAATGACCTCCAACAAATCCAGCTTAATCACTTCCCAGAACTCCTGGTAGAACTCAATTGGGAAACCATCAGGCCCTGGAGTTTTTCTCTTTTTCATCTGGAACAAAATAGTTTCAAGATCTTACAAAGAAATGGGATGAAGAAAAGAAGCATTCATTTCATTGGTGACTAAGGGCGAAATACTATTCAAGATATCAACTTCATCTTCCTCCGCAGGAAGGGAATCCTCAGATAGTAGAATAGAAAAGAAATGAACAGTCTCAACAGAAATAGAAGTAGAGGAGGAGAGAATCTCCCCATTTGAAGTCCTAAGAGAAGAAATGACATTACCTTGTCTCCTATCATTTATTAAATTATGGAAGAAAGAAGTATTCCTATCTCCCACCTGAAGCCACTCGATTCAAGACTTTTGTTTCCAAAAAAATTCCTCACGTAATACCCATTCCTCAACTTCCTTCACAGCCACAACTTCTAGCAAACCCATATCCTCAGTGAGGCCCTCGTCACGAATCTGCTTGGTGATTGAGTCCAAATGGGCTTGAGCCGACTGTTTTTCATGGAAAATATTACCAAAGTATTGCCTATTCCAACCTATATTTCACATATTGAAGCATCTTGGAGAAGGAGTACATAGCAGTCCCATGTGACAGCTTCCCCAAATTCCACCAAATAGGAAGAAGATCATGGAGGGAGTCATCTCTTAACCACATGAGCTAAAAATTAAAAGACTGCCTTACACAACATCAGGGAAGCTCAGCAATAAGTTTGATTAGCCAATGATCAAAGCCCCGCCCATCCAAAATCTCAGAGCTAGTCAACCACCTGTCCTCCAGCTAAAAACTAGACACCAAAAACCTATCTAGATGTTTAGAGATAGTAGCGTCCCCACATCTCCTATTATTCCAAGTAAAGACCCCATTAATAGGCTTGATGTCAACCAAATTCAAGAGAGCCACATTAACCTGCAAGAGATTAGAAGAAGGCTCCAAGCGAGCAATGCCTCCCCTTTTCCCTTCTATAGAAGTAATGGCATTAAAATCCCTAGCTAAAATCCATGGGAGATAAGGATCCAAGGTCCTCACATATCTAACAAAACCCCACAACTTTACCTTTCCATGAAGGTCAACTGGAGTATAGATGTTAGAAAAGAGTATTCTCTCTCCAGACTCAAGATGAAAATCAACATAAGAAATCAAACCTCTACAGGAATACCACCAAATTGCCCTGACTCTACGTGGGTCCCATAAGCATGCAACCTCACCAGAGCTACCTAGAGCACCAATGCATTGACACTGACCATGACTCTAAATATTCAAAGCCACACTCATCATACTATCAACTGATAACTTAGTTTCTTGAAAGAACACCACATCGAGAGAATGAATACGAACCAAATCCCAAATAGCCTTTTGTCTAGGGATGCTATTTATACCCCTCACATTCCAAGAGAACACAATCGTCGTTGGGGTTGGGAGAAGTGAACATCAATAGTATTCACCGAACCTAACTCAACCAATGTCTCACTAGCTAGCTTTACCTTTTGTAGGTCCTTTTTTCTACCAACCTTAAGGGGTTTCTTAGGAGCCCCTTTTTTGAGGGTTTTTGGTTGTAAACCCAAGGCTAGGGAAGGAGCCTTAATTTTTCCTAAGTCTGGAGTACCCCTCACTTTAGATAGAACACCACCAACACTAGGAGAGCCACCAGAAGCCTCTAGCACCAAATCTAACGCTCCTTGAACGAGAGCCAGAGGAGCCATTTCAGTGTCCATCTGAGTACCTGCTCACCAAGTTGAATTGGCATAAAAATATTGTTTCACTTAATTATTTAGATTATTTTCATAGGTTTTCAAGTTTTGGAATATATATTTGGATATCTTTGTTTCAATTCTTTTCTTTTACAGATGTTTTAGATCTTAGTTTTAGACTTTTCTTTAAAGATACATTAAATATTTTTATTTATCAATAAATTTTTGAAACATTTTTTATTAGTCCCTGTCAAAATAGTGTATTATAGGTTTTATCAAAATAAATAGTTTTCTTTTTCTAGCCAATCAAAAAACTCTAATTAAATATTATTATAATAATATAAATGTTTTAAATGCAAAAATATTAGAATATTTCCTAAGATGATATTACCATTTAGTTATTATTATGGCAACTAAACTTTATACTTTTATTATTATTTTATTATCACTTATGACAACTCAATTTTCTATTTAGTATTTATTGAAGCTTAAAAGCTTTCCATCTTAAAAAAATCCAAGTTGACTACTAAGAGTTCAACTTTCTATTAATAAATTATTTTATGGAGCCAAAAATCACAACAGTGTAGAAACCTTCTTGAATGTGCTAAGGATTCAAATTTATATTATAACTTTATAGTATAATTTATTTGGTAATCAAATAAACAAAAATAAAATCTTGTACTAAATAGTAATTGTTTTTTGTTATTTGACATTTTGTGTCAAAATTGAAAATAGTTTTGGTATTTACTATTGATTATAATTGCAGGGACATGTCAAATAACCTTGTATGATTATATTATATATATACAAACACAATCGAGGCATATGCATATTTATAATAGAAAGAGGGGAGCATCAACATACTATCATAAAATCAATCCAAAACATTCGGTCCATTGTTTTTCAATAGTTCAATCAATGTAAAGTAAAACAAGATGGTTTGGTGCGAACAACCAAAGTAGTTTAAAAGGGAGAATGGGCCTATGGGATTAGTAAAAAATGATAATTTATGTTATATAAACAACGTATTCCAATGTTTAGCATATAATCCACTTGTTGAAAATTGTTGCATGGCCATAAAACATTCAAAAAATTACAATAAAATAGAAACAAATTCGAATGTCTATTTTGCATTGTACAATAGAGAATCATGAAAATGCTAACTCACATGGTAAAAAGAGGTGGACTCCATGACATTAAGAGCAACATATCAATTTTAGCCCCGTAATTCATAGAATTGTTTATAGGGTAAAAGGGCACGCCAGAGTTTGTGATGAACTATATCGATAAGTATGACGATGTGGACCCCGTCCAACCATTTAATAAAATGCTTCAATATGTGTATGCCAATGTGTCACTTTCTATGTGTGTGATTAAAAATCTGATCATAAGGTCATCAACACCATCATCACACTTCCCATCGTGGGATCCACTCTAGAAGAATGTCTAAGGAAAACTTTTAGGGAATTCCCAGTAGATGACTATGCTTGCAAAAAATGTAACCCCATGAGACACATCACCAAGCAAAATTTATTTCACCAAATTCCTAACTTAGATTTATCCAATTGCCTAGATTTTTTATTATACCCCCTAGCCTTATATTTCATAAGAGCCATTCCCATGTTAAATTTCAAGACTCACTAAAATTAAACCATCAACATTTGACAGAAGATAATAAATTAAGTGATATGGTCTATGATTTGTTTGCCATGATTATTCACAAGGGTTTTAATAAGACACACCAGAGTTCATGATGGAAGAGTTTACCATGATTGTTCACAAAGATATTAGAATGGGCCAAATTCTTAAGGTTCTATTTATTCAATTATTAATAAGTAAATAAAATATTTCCTAATATTACTTTAAAGAATATTCTAACAATTTTACATATAATTTTTTTAATTACTTTTCACAAAATAATAATATTTTTCATTTGTTTTTACAAAAAATATTTTCCTTACTTTCTATTTTTCTATTTAACTATTTAAAAAATATCATAACAAAATAATAATATTTTTCATTTTTTTCACAAAAACTTTTTTCCTTACTTTTTATTTTTCTATTTAACTATTTAAAAAATATAATATTTTTAATTTTTATTTATTTTTATGTTATTAAATAAAAATTGACAAACAAATATAAACTAAAAAAATATTCTAATTATTAAAATTTACTATAAAAGAATTTCAACAAAACCTTGTATATGAATTAAAATATTATATATATGTATATGAAAATTAAATTTTGTGTATATCTTTCTATTATTGTATGTTCAATGCCAACTAATGATAGGGATGCCACATTATTAATATACAATTTCTATTTTAATTTTTAAGATCCACACCACTTTAATAATATACAATATTTATCTTAGTCTCCAAAATCCACAATTCAATAAAAATAAGGATTAGTCATAATATAACCCTTGTTAAATTAAATATTACTCAAATAAATTTAACAATATTAGAAAAAACAATTAAATATTTTTAAATTATTTTTTTAATACAATAATCCCAAACTAATAATAACCAAGGTATGTCAATGATTTGACGTTGGATAAAAGATAATAACTAACCCCCTTATAACAAAATTAAATCATTTGTGATAGTTGCCCAGTTGAAAAGGGTGCAAACTAAATTACGTGCAAATCTCAAAAAAGTTTGGACATTGTCCCATATCTACAAATAAATTAGATGTCAAGAGTCCTTAAAATTAAATTGATGATGATCTTTGGGATGGAACATGTTCTTTGTATAATGAGCCTCTTTAGTAGGTGTATTTTTTTTCCTTGAAAACTATTTTTTTATGTTGAGTTAATAACTCACGAATAAAATTAAATGTGGTACCATTAAGCTTATCATTAAGTTGTAGTATTTTAACAAAATTGATGTATGCAGAATTCAGAGCATTCAACATAATGGAAATCAACATATCATTATTAATTTTAACACCATTTATGTAGTATTCTTGTTTCAATGTTTTCATAAGAGAAAGATATTTAAAAACATCTTCATTATTTGCCAGCTTATTGTTCAACAGTTACATAAAAATGTCAATCTTTTTATATGCAAGTTGCTTGTCATACAAATATTTTAATGCTTTCCATGCTTTTCATGCACCAATTTTAACTGCTTCAATATGAATGATAACCTTTTTAGTACAAGATTATTTTAAATTGGTACTCAATCAACTTTGAGGCTTCAATTGACGGTATGGTTTCTTTCTTAGTGATTTTCTACAAATCATTAAATATTAGAGTATTTTCCATGTTTCTACTCCATTTTTTATAGTTTTAAATAATAATTTGCCATTTTCAAATCTAAAATTGACAATTTTTATCATGATCCAAAAAACAAATCGAGACAAAAAAAAAATGAATACTATTTTGAGATTTTCCCTTTACCTTTAAAAATAACTTCTAATTTACAAATAATCCTAAAACTTGTTTAAAATATTACTCCTTATAACTCCTTTTACACCCTTATATCACCATTTTCATTGAAAATATTATCATATCCTTATAACTCCTTATTTGCAAGTGGCTACCAAAAGTATTCTATCCCGACTTTCAAAATTGCATGGAATATATTAGGAAGACATTTATTTATATTCTTTAACTAGCAGCTGTGAAAATAAAATATATGTATGTGAAAAAGTTTTCACACACCATTGTGGTATTTTCCTTGACAGCTTCCTTTGTATTGTGGAGCCCACAAAATAAGATCAAAACAAATAAATTAAAACCTAATCAAACATGCTACGCCAAAGTATAATCACTGTGCCATTGTTTATTTCACCATACTTCTGCTATTAAATGCTTCACGCCATTCTGATTTCTCTGTTATACTGGTGGAGATATTGAGTGCTGAACAAGATGATTTTAGATGGAAAATGCTCTTTAACTAAAATAAAATTTCAATGGTATTCATTCCAGATTGGCGTCGTGTGAAATGGCTTTGTTAGAAAAAAAGGAAATTTTTGATATTACCAATGGATCATGATTTTGCTGTTACGTTGTTGGAAATGATTCAAAATTATTAGCTATGTTGTCTAAGGGTCGCCGTACAGTATCAAAATGCCATATATCAAAAACGCCATACATGTAAAAAATCTCAAATAAGAGATATTTATGAAACACTACGATTTGGTTCTCTGGTTTATTGTCTTCTCAAATTGTGTCCACCATGTCGTAGACCTCTTGTCAATTTTTGTATACCTCCTCAGCAGCCGTACAGGTTGGCGTACAGGTCAAAAAGAAGAATAAATGCACTATATCTCTTTTGACTCTTTTCGTGGCAAAGTTTCTACCAAAAGGGCCATACGATTCAACAAATCAATGTTTTGAAGCATTGTACCATCTGTATTTTGTTCAAACAAAAAATTTAATTCTCTGGGTTAATGGAGTAATAATTCAGAAAAATATATTTAATATGAAAAATCTATTTTATTTTTGTACATAATAAGTTTAAAAAACTTACACAAAAAAGAATTGATTACAAAACCAATCAATAGGGAAAACCAATCTTTATATTTGAAATGTAAAAAAAATAAAATTAATTAATAAATTAATTTGGATTATAAATGATCTCAATAGATTTATGTTAGAACCTATTTTGTCTTAAATAAGTAGTAAAATTTGTGAGAAAATACTCTCCAGTTCACTATGATGTAAGTGGTGAGTCATATTTGTAAGCATAATTTTGAATTTAAGTATGTTCTTACTAATAGACTTATTAAGTGTTTATTTAACTTTCACTAATAAAGAAAACATGTCATTTTGTATAAAATTTATTTAAAAATGGATTAATAAACTATCCACTAAAGAATTGAAATAACACATGAAGCACAATGGTAAGCACAAAACCAATTTAAGGTGCAATCCTTAATAATTATAAGAAAAAGTCTAGGAAATAATTTATCATTTTTTGCGAAGTCAAGATACGACATAAATAATAATTTAATATGCTATGAAAGACCACATTTCTCATTGAATTCAAACTTATGTGTTATAAAACCAATAGGCAAATGGTAGATAGGGATCTCAAAAACCAACAAATTGAGTAATATATCATTAAAAGTAACCTATGCCTTGATTTTTGAGATCTTTGGTAAAGTTGTTGAATTTGCATTTGAAAGTTTTGAATTTTTTTTTGAAGCTCTTGAAGAGTAGGAACTGAAGTAAAATTAACATATGTGATAAAATACATATTATTGTTTTGAGAATGATCATGATTAAAAAAAAGTAAATTAGAAAATAAATCTAGAAGTAGGAAGCACAAAAGAATCATTAAGTCAAGAAAGAATAAGCGTGGTAATTTGAGTAGAAATAAGAAGTGCAAACACAATGGTAGAATCAACATTAATAATATCTTTTTTACCTAATGTAAAATGATAACCTCTTATAGGTGGAATATATTTGTTATTTTTTGCAACGTTTAATTATATACAAACTCTTTAACTAGTTTTATCTTATTTTATCCTCTCTAATGACATAAATTATTGCATCAATATCTTTAGGAAAACACCAAAGATAATTTTCAAAAAAAGCTACCTCATGTTTACTTATAGTATCCTTATCATTCATACCATCTACATCCTTTAAATTTTCATAATTTAATTTTTTTCTAGTTCCATTATCATCTACATGTATATCAACTGAAGTAGCATGAATTTCATCAATAATTTCATTTTTTTTTCAAACAAGCATGAATACCAAGAAAAAGAATTTGAACCAAAATAATATTTTTACCACTCATTCTATCATGTTCCAAGTAGGCATCTTAGATATAACTTTCATAATTAATAGAGAGAAACATATATAACATGCAATAAGTTAGGGCTAATGATTTTCAAATAATAAAACACAAACCTAGAGATATAGGATTTGAAAACACATAATAATTAGGCCCTAAAGCAAAAAATAGGATGAAATCATAAGGTTGGACTATTCAAAAGGATTAGGATTACTAATTTTTCTTAATGTGGAGAGTACATGTGTTTAAAACACTACGCCAATCATGATAAAATATGTGTAAGGTAAATTTGATCTAAATATAGTAAATAACATTTTATTGAGTTAAAGGAAATGAAATTACCTAGAACAATTGATAATCAATAAAGAAGTTTAGCTATGCGTACTTGATATCAAACCCACTTGAGTTATAATAAAGGTTGAAAGTACAAAAAATGAGGTTCTACAATAGTGCAAAAGAACATATAGAAAATGGATAATTATATGAACAAGCAACCATAATTAGACCCATCTAAAAATGAAATCACCAGTATTGGATCCCTCTAATAATGACAGTCATATCTTTACTATTAGTCCTATTCTAACAATGGTTTTGTAGCTCTAACTATTATGAAACTTTTTGAAACCCTTCATCAACTCTTGAAAACTAGAAACATCTCTTGGATAAGCAAATTGATGAGCAGAAATTTCATAATTATTTATCCTTCCATTGATCTCCAATCCACATTAAAAAGACTTTTATAAGACACAAAAACTTGGTTTTATGCTCAAGGGGTCTACCTTAGTTAGATTGCTACCTACATCAGTGCATTTTTTTTTCAAAATTGGAAATCAAAACTCATGCATGTCAACATTTAGACATGTGCATATGATAATCACATCCATTATCCCTATGATATATGATTCATGATGAAAATAAGGCTTGATATATATACTATTTCACTAATGCAATACCTTTATTTTGGTACAATTATGCAATAAAAAGTCTTAGTAGAGCACAAAGGACTCCTTGAAATGGAACAAGATATGACCAATGTGTTTTATGTCAAATGTATTAGGGTACATATGTATATATATGCATTTCAAATTAAAATTAGTATCTCAATTTTTTTAAGCTGGTAATATGAAGTGAGAAAACTAACAACCATGACATAAGGAAACACGGTGAAATCAAGAGAAGGACCCAAAATCAACTTGACCATAATTAAGATGGTTTGATAAATTTTTCAAACCACAAGTAGACTATTTTGATTCAAATCAAGTGATAAAAGCTCACAAAACAAAGATCAATAAGTCTACACAACTGAAGGTTCATATTTTGAGGTAAAAAATATATATCTAAAGGTGTTAATGATAAAATTATAATACTAAATATATAAATAGGGTTCAATGTAAATTCCAAAAAGTTTGGAATAAAATTTCAATGTGCACTAATGATCCATAAGCATAAAAATATAATAAACTAATGCAACTACAAAACTTATACCAAAATTAAATTTTTACATATAATATGTATTCAAATAAGACTAAAAATTACATAAATAAATATATTATAATTAAATGCATGTGAATAATTTTTAAGTAACATGTAAGAATCTTTAATATATGGTAGCTTATACTCTTGTATTCAAATAAGACTAAAAATTACACAAATAAATATATTATAATTTAATGCATGTGAATAATTTTTAAGTAACACGTAAGAATATTTAATATATGGTAGCTTATGAGTATAGTTTATGGCATATTAACAAATATTTTTACACCTTTTCATTGAAAGCCTCATACTTGATTCATTTCAACACCACAATGTCGAGGCTAAAATTTAATCAATTATTTCTTAAGATCAACTTAACCTAATTCATTTTTGTCATAATTTTTTTTCTTTAGAACTTTCATAACTATCTTGTTTAAACATTACATCAACTTTATAATTGTAAGTAAGCCTTCTATTTTTACAATTTATATGTGAATGTATTATTCATTAATCAATATTTTGATTTGATAGAAAAATTAATAATAAACAATGCAAAACTTTATTAAAAAACAAGAATTAATTAAAACACAATAATAATATTAATAGTGACATAATTTCAATATTAATTATTGATTTTTCTCAACATTCCACAATGTCCAAATTCTCATCTACATTGGAGTCACCTTAATCCTTTAGAACATGAAGACAATCATATAACCAATTTATTATTCACTTTCTAGGGAAATATAGGTCTCACCATCCCTTAGGAACAATTACTTTTTTCTATTTGGTTTTTTGAATTCATCTTTTGTTATTATATTTATTTTTTCTTTCATTTAATTTCTATTAAGAATATTAATATATTTTATTATTTTATTCTATCATAAATAATTATACAATACACAATAAATAATTTAAATAGTAAAATTAATTATAAATATAAATATATAAAATAATAAATAATTTAAATAGTAAAAATAATTATAAATGTACATCTACAAATTAATTAATAAAAAAGACAAATGTTTACATATACCAAACTTTTTACTTAAACCTTTTCTCAATAATATCTCTAAAAATTCTCTCTAAAAATTGTCAAATCTATGATTTTTATAATTTAGTTCTGGTGAAATAGTAGATTTGTTTATCATGGATAAGAATTCCATTACAAAGAATAAGGTTTGATAAATAATATACATCTCAAACATTGAACCCTCTGGAAAGGAAAATTTCTCAAATAACTCTATGCCATAAACTAAATGGACTGTAAGATATGCCATTATATCCATGCATTTTTTTGAAATTCATTTTTATAAAAATAAATGTTTTTTATTATATTTTCTTTCCATATTATAATCTTGTTTTTTTTTTTTTAATAAAATTTACTTAATAAAAAAAATATTAAATATAATAAAAAATTAAATTAAATTTTTTTATATAAAATTAATGATATCATAATGCTTGTTAGAATTAAATTAACTTAAACACTTACACCCAAACTTTTAATATGTTAGGGTCAATCATGAGTTTTGACGTTTATGATGTTTCCATCACTAGTGACAGCCTTGAAGAGACGAGTCATATTTTTATGTCTTTATTTGCTTCATAAAAAATATTACATTATCTTTATTGGTTTTTATAATTATCCATCATGAATTTTCTATCCTTTTTTTTCTTTATTTATTTCTTAAAATAATCAATACACTTTTTCAATATGTTTTTTTATAAATAATATGCGATAAGAAGAGCTTTCCAATATAAATGATTGTGAATTTAGTAAAATATCTTGATCTCATTGAGAATTATAATATTATTCACATCATTTGATTAGTTATTTTCCCTTTGATAACACTCACACGTCTTTTGGTAAAAAGATATTTGGAAGCTCCTTTATTTTAATTTTGATATTAATTTTTTTTTAAAAAAATCGCAAAAGAGGTGGAATATCATAAATAATATCATGTGCTTTTGATATAATTTTTTTTGGAACTTGATTGACCATATATATGTGGATTAATCATTACATTTTAAAGATGAAAATTATTCATTTTTGTGAAGAGTTAGAAATCATATGTATAATTGTTAAACCCACAAAATTAGATATACTTAAACATATTATAACATCTAAAGTAGTTATGAATGTACACCAACACAAAGTCACATACCATTAGAAGAGTTTGTGACCAACCAATATCAACACATCCAACATATGCATACCATTCAAAATAAGAGTCAACTCCTCTATAAGTGTTGAATAATAAGTAAAAGTATAAAGCAATTAATTTCTATTTTCAAGGAGGAATATTTCAATTTAATATTATGCAAACTTCTAAGATGATGTAAATTTGAAAAAGAGACTTATAAATTTATCATGTTAAAAATTATTTTGAATCGATATTTTGAACATAATATGTATGTTCATTTTCAAGAATAAAAATGATTGTTAAATGAATTTGAGAAATATCAACATGGATTATGCCCATAAAAAATGATAATAAAACATGAGAGGAAAAAAAAAATAGTTGACTTATTGAAAAAAAAAATAAAAAATAGATACTTATCCGCTACTAAAAAATTAATAAAACAAACACAAAGTTTCTAACATAATTTACCCAACAAATGATTTGCCTTGATTCTTAAAATAATTCATCCAAAAAATTAATAAATTGAATATCTTGTAGTCATGTTACTAAATAAATTGACTTCACCCATATCTAGCTAAAGACTAATACTCACTACATCGTTTGGCCAAAACTTTAATAGCAGTTTTGACATGAATCTTAGTTGAAAACATTGAAATTTTTAGAAAACTGTATTAGAATTCATTTTTAAAAAATACTTAAACATTTTAACATCAAAATTTTGACATCCCCAAATCAATGTAAAATTTTTGATATGTTTTATCAAAATGGATATTTTCACACCTTAAAATTAACTTAAAAAAAATAAAAAATAAAAATAAAATAAAAATTAAAAATTAAGAAGAAGCTCACATTTTCGGATGCTTGAGAAAATGACATATGCAAACGAGGATATTTAGTTGAGTAAAATGACTCAAGAGTCGATTTGGAAAAAGAGGGAGTGGATTTGTCAGAAAAGAGAGTCCACATTCATAGTTAACACCATGTCATAGTTGTGTGTGCAAGCACATGTTTTTATCTATGGACTTTCTTGTAAAATGTTTTTTTTTTTTTGGGTTTTTTTTTTTTTTTTTTTTTGGTTTGGGGGTGGTATTAGAATCTTTTGCAAGTAATAATAGTTTTTATTGAAATTAAAATATGTCATTGATTGAGTTTGAATTAAAATGATATTTTACATTTTTATTGATATTGTAAAAATTATGTTATAATTGTAATGTAATTTCATATAATTTATTGATTAAGATATAACATATTTTGATTAATATTACATTAGGGCATATCATGTTTTGCTTTAGATTGTATTATAGTATATTAAAGTATTTGAATAACATTATATTAAGGTTTGTCATAATTAAGATTTAATGTAATTATTGTTGTGGTTTCTCAAAGTTTTGTTGCAAAACTTTTTAGCATATTTTATAAACAATGCACTACTTTATTCAAAACTATGTTAATGAACAAAATTATTACTTTGTAATAAATACACTAGTTTATCAAAGCTCTATTAAGGAACATTTTTCATATCCTATAATTATTATATGACTTTTTCAAATATTTCATAAGGAACGTTCAAATGCATATCTTATAATTATTGCATAATTTGATGAAAGTTCTGATAGGGTAAGTATTGGATATCATGTAATCATTGTATTTATTTGTCAAAGATTTGGTAGGAAACATTTACATATCATGTAATTATTGCATTGCTTTTTAAAATGTGTGTTAGGGAATGGTTTTTATATCTTGTAATCATTGCATAATTTATCAAATCTCTATTAGAGTAATTTTTTGTATCTTGTAGTCATTGCTTTTCTTTGTCAAATATTTCTTCAAGAAAATTATTCATATCATATAATAATTTCATTATTTTTTAAAATATTTTATTGAGAATGTTTTTTATATCTTATTATCATTGTATTACTTTGTCAAATCTTTGATAAGACACATCTTTCATACCATTTAAAAATTGCATTACTTTTTCAAAGATATTATAGGAAATATTGTGCATATCATATAATCATTGCATTAGTATATTAAATCTATATTAGTAAAAATATTTCATGTCCTATAATTGTTACATTACTTATTCAAAAAATTAATAGAGAACATATTTCATATCTTGTAATCATTGCATTACTTTGTCAAAATTTTGATAGGAAATATTTTTTATATCATTTGATCATTACATTACTTTTTAAAAAAATTGAAGAGAACATTTCGTCTATCTTGTAATCATTAAAATTATTTATCATTGAAGTTATGTTAGGTAATTTTTACATACCTTTTAATCATTTCATTAATTTCTCAAATATTTGGAAGGAATTTTTTTGCATATCTTATATTCTTTACATTACTTTTAAAAACATTTGGTAGAGAAGTTTTGGATAGTAGTTAATCATTACATTGATTTGTCAAATATTTTAAAGGATTTTTTTCATATCTTATAATCATTGCATTACTTTGTTTTGGTAGGACACATTTTGAATATCTTGTAATCATTGCATTATTTTGTCTTTGAGGTTTGATTAAGGATTATTTTAGATATCATGTAATCATTGTATAAATTTATCAAATCCTTATTATAGAATATTTTACATATCTTATAATTTTTTCTTTATTTTGTGAAATATTACATATGAAAAAATTTTCATATCATGTAATCATTGTATTACTTTGTCAAATATTTGATAGGAAGCATTTTTCATTTGTTATAATTTTTATATTAGTTTATCAAAAAAATGGTAGGGCACGTTTTTCATATCTTATAATCATTGTATTAGTTTGTCAAAAAAATAAAATATTATTTTCATATCATGTCATCATTGTATTAGTTTATCAAATCTCTACTAGTGATTTTTTTACATATCCCAACAATAATTTTCATAACTTTCATAGGGAATATTTTGCATTTAATTTAATAATTGCATTATTTTGAGAAAACTTTGGTAGAGACAATTTTTCATATCTTATAATCATTTCATTATTTTAAATTTTTTTTGTTACGACATATTTTACATATCTTATAATCATTGCATTATTTTTTCAAATATTTTATAGGAAACACTTTGCATATCTTGTAATAATTTTCTTATTTTGTTAATATTTGTTAGAGAAAATTTTAAAATCATACAATAATTTCATTACTTTGTCAATGGTTTCATAGAGAATGTCTATCATATATTGTAATCATTGCATTAATTTTACAAAACTCTATTATAATTTTTTTTTGCATATCATGTTATCATTACATTGGTTTATCAATAATTTAATGTTTGCTACATAATGGTATGTGAATTGTTTGGTAATATGTCTCAAGGAAATGTGGTCACATGCACTATAATGAATGGAGGATGAGAGGTGGTGGAACACAAACAAAGTAGATGATTTTTTGACAAATTTTTTCAATGAAATGTGGTTGCAAAATGCGAGTGAATTTTTAAAAAGATGGATTTTAGAAGGATTGTCTCATAATTTTTAAAATAATGAAGTTTGACACGACATACCCTAACCAATTTTATAATGAATAATAAATTTTATAACGATTATCTCAAACTATTTTAAGTAATGATGCCCAATGAAACTACCCTAACTAATTTTATAATGATATTATGCATTTTACAAGGATTCTCTCCAACTCTTCCTATAAATGAAACCTTTTTTGAAATATGTCCTTCTTAATTTTATAAAGATAAAATAGACTTTACAAGGATGATTTCAAACTCAATTAACTAATGAACTCTTATGTAACACAACCTAACCAACTATATAATGGCAAAATATATTTTAATTAAATGATCATGAAATATTTAAATTAATTAATCCCAATGAAACATACCTTAACTAATTTTATAATGATAATTCTCTGAAATTGAGGGAATTTCTAGTTGATGCATTGGGAAATATTGTAAATATTGACTCTATTTGTTAAAAAATATAGTAATTTCTTAACATGGGTATGTGAACTCTTTGAAAATATGTATCGAGGAAATGTGGTGACATGGACTACAATGATTAGAGAATAAAAATGTTGAAGTATACACAAAGCAAATGAATTGTTTGATAATATGGTAAATTCATTCATTGTATTAGAATATAATGTAATTATTTAATTATTATTTTAAAATTTTTAAATAAATAAAATAAATTATTTGATAATATGGTCAACTCAGTCATTGTATTATTGTTTCAAAGCATAATTATTGATAAATTTAGGAATTTATTTTGTGTTATACGAGGAGGAAAGGAACTTAAATTTATTGTATGATATTTTCTTAACTTTAGTAAATATATTAATGCTTAATTTAAAAGATATATTTATTGTATGTTGTAATTTCAAACACCATGACAGATATGTATGCAAAATGTGGCAACACCAGTAAGGTATATATAATATTTGACAAAATTACTCATTGATTTGTGTTAACATGGACTAAAATTATGGATTTGGACATAATTTTGTGTTGTAAATATATAAGTTTTTTTTAATTACGATGTGATATGTTAATGACTTTAATATATATTTCTCTCATGCCTTTATATAAATTTTAAAATTTACAAAAAATTATTAATTATAATTGTAAAATTGACATTTTAATTATGATAATATTTATAATTAATATATATTTTTGATTTTTTTATATAAAAAATTAATTTAATTAAATTAATTTAATTAAAAAAAATACATGTGTAATACTTTATTTCATAAACTAGAAAAGGCAAAAGAAATAATATAACAAAAAATAAATATGATCATAAGCAAGTTTCTCCACTAGTGATCTTATTATAACCGTATTAAGAAGATTTAAATTTGATCAAATGATGTTTTCTTTAAAAAAATAAAATAAAAATAAAAATAAAAAATAAAAAATAAATAATAAATAGATGAAAAAATTTACAAACAATTGATAGAAGCAATCACTCTTGAAAACAGCTAGCGAGGGAAACTCTATCCAAATGCATCAAAATGTTATAATTTTAATTGTCCCTAACCCTAATGTGGAGGCCATTCAAATTGCTTCAATCCATTATATGATCGATAATCTAATAAATATTGAATTTATTAGAATAGTATGTCAATTTTAGAGCTAAAATATTTAGTCCCATCACATGACTAATATTTTACTTGCTAAACAAGTTACACGCCACATAGTATAGAATAGAAGGGGTAAAAAGTACACGACATTAGCACATTGACATCTGGTATATAATATAGTAATTCATAATAATATGACTAGTTTTTTAATTTAATAATTGGATCTCACAAATACTTTACCCCTACACATCAAGAGGAGGTTTACATAATATTTTTAGGAATTAATATACATATTTTTCTCATTTTATGTCGAGTATCTAACTCACTATCATGTTGAAAATTAAGGTCTAGTGCAAGATCAAACACTAACATATATAGGGACACTGAGGAATCTAATACATAAGGTAACAATCCACACTCTACATCACTTATTACAAGTGAATTTTATATATTTATATATATATATATATTTATATATATATATATATATATATATATATATATATATATATATATATATAGATAGAGTTATTAATTTATTTTTTTAATTATGTAACATAATTTGATAATGATAGGTTTAATGATGTCGAGGAATTTGTGATTAAAGAAAAATATTAAATATAGAGATGGTTGAATGTAATGAGGAAATAAATAAATACATATTCCATAGATAAATTGATCTGATAATTAATTAAATTAAAAAAATATGGAAAGTAAATAATTACTAAATTTCAGATAGATTCTTATTTGAGATAAAATATTATTATAAATGGTTATACATTTTTTCCTTAGAAAAAAATTGTAACTTCAAATTAATAAAAATAAGAAATTATATTTTGAAGATGCAACAACATTCTAAAGGAAAAAAGGATGCGAAATAGATGAGGACACCCGGATAGAAAAAAAGGCCCCATGGGGAAGGAAAATCAAAAGCTCTAGAACCATAGGGGAAGAAGAAACACAAAAGACAAAGAGTTCCAAGAGATAAGACCACAAAGAAAAAAGAAAAAACAACCAACCCAATAAAAAATAAAGAGGGAAAAATAAAACAAACAACCAACATAGAGAGAAGGTAATCTAGTGGGCATGTGTTTTCATGAAATTAATTAGTAACCCATAGATCAGGATCCAAGTGTCGCCTTACCTTGGATAATGAGTCGGCATTAGAGTTTAGTTCCCCATAGACGTGCAAAAAAGAGATGACATCAAAGGAGTGAGATAATATATGATAGTCAAACAAAAATGGGAGAATAGGCATAAATTTTCCATTTTAGATACCCCTTTGTCTAATTGATGACAACCATAGAGTTCTAAAATATCTATAGAGTACCCACTCTTCTATTAGTCACAATCATGAGGAGAAGCTTTAGAGAAATCAACTCAACAAATTTATTTGTGCCATTTCCTAACCCTACCTTGAAATGGAAGAAGTGATTAGAATTTAAATAGAGAATACCATTAGCACTGCAAACAAAAAGATTACCTTGATAAGCACCATCAAAGTAAACCTAAGCATCAGAATTAAATGGGAGGATGTAAAATAAATTATTGTCTCAAGATTTTTGGAATGATTTTGAAGTGCTAAAAAATGAGCCAAATTTGGGAAAATTTTGAAAAGTAAGGATTTTTTTATCTTGAATTATGAAAGCATTCTGTTGTTCCCCTAACACACATCTCATTTTAAAAGTTTTAAATGGGGACTTAGTATTGTAAAATATTTATTTGGGGGAGATATAAACTTTAGAAGTCCATAACTTGATTGTCTTTCATTGATAGTTTACAGTTATTCATATGATGTATAAATAAATAGGAATTGAAATCATCAAAATCAAAGATTGAACTAGTATATTAATTTGTCTTGAACCTTAAGTTTTCATGAATTATTTCAGAATTGATGCTTTGATTATGGGTCAATGGTACTAATTTTATTTCATTTTAGTTTTTATATGTACTTTGTGTGATCATACAACCATTGACCATAATTTGGTAATAACCCATGATTAGGTCACACTTCTCTTATGTGGGATTGCAACATGCATCGCTCTTGCATCACCCAAAACCTTGAGATTTTACAAAGTTTCTAAGTATTTATATGATCTCGAGCTATTAAAAGTCTACAAGTGGTATTATGAATTTAAACAAAGCTTTCAAAAGTTAATAAAATTTTAAGTGTTCAGAGTTACCAAGATCTAAAAATTTGCCACGTGGTGGGTTTATAAGAACCCAAGAATGTAGAGACTTCATTTGTTCATCAAAAGTCTAATGGTTTCAAAACTATGCATTTTATCAGCCCTGAGCTTTCATAGTTCTAATTCACTTGAAAATTGGTTTATTTTCATCAAATAAAACCCCAAAAGGATTAAACAAATATTTGGTCTATAGTCTAATGATTCCAAGCTCTCGAGCTTTAAGCATTTGACACTTGGCACATTTTCATTCAGATTCAACTTTAAAAGTATAAAGGTAGGATAAAAATCTAATGGTTAGTAGCTCTGAGTCTCTAAACCCATGATCATTGATATCACTCCATATGTTGGCCTTCTATTAATCAAAATTTCCTGGGACATACATAGTTGAAGTGAACAAATGATAATGGCTCTAGCTTTACGAGGTCTTGAAGGCCCAAGATTGTTCCATGTGGCTTAATCACGTTAACTCATGACCATAGAGAATATGAAATAAAAATAAAAATATAGAAGGTTGAGTTAATGAGAACTAGACAAGTGACATTGTCTGAAGGAGGTGTAGCTAAGGTAAGACAAGAAAAGGTTAAAAATAAGGCAAAGGAACCCATTTATGAAGAATTGATAGCTGTCTCTAATAAGATGATTAGATCAAGAGCTTAATGAATTATTTCCATTTGGAAGGCAAGTGAACCTAGCTAAGCAGATTAGTAAGTTCAAATTGAAATGAGAACTAAAAGAAAAATTCATTATCTACATTGATGGCACAAAAATGCATTCAATACTCAAGATTGGTAATAATATATGCAAAATCTAAGTAAAAAAATACACTTTTCCATTGTTTTTTTAATCAAGTGATTGCATTTTTAGCTCTCCAGCATCTCAAAATCCCTAGTTACTTCACTGGGAAAACACATAATGAACCACTTAATTCACAAGGAAGAGTGACATAAATTAAATCAAGATAATGGCCTTTTATTTGAAGTAGAGTAAGTCTCTAGTTCCCTCCCCTTACACATTTTATAGGGGGAGTGTGTACATGGACATCATGTTTGAAAGGAACATGTTAGACATCAAATTTTTGCATTACTCGACACTTTGGGAAGAGGTAAAGTCTATAAGGCCATATTCTACTCAGGAATTTTTTTTATCCAGAAGATAAATAGTACATAGATTATTTGTTGCCTATTAGATCATAAGGCCTCCAATAAGAAGCAATGAAACCAGAGGTAATACCATGCATTGACCTACTCAAAGTTTTTTTTATTAATGGAAATATGTCGGGTGATATTATACATGTTAATAAGGTTTAGCATGTTGATGTTTAAATTTTAGGAAGGGCATTTAAAAGGTATCTTAGACTCTTGGTCCCTGAAACTGACTATAATCAAGTTTACACTAATGTTTGGCTTGTGCAAAATATAGTAGAAGGAAAATTAAAGTAATGGTTAGATAAAGTCTAAAGGATGAACACCAAAGGGGCTATTTAATCTAATTGCATCATCAAGTTTAGAACTAGATTTAGAATAGCTATGTCTCTATAGAATATGTTATATGGTTTTCTTAGTATTGCATACATCTAGGTTAAGTGGGTCCCATTGTTGGACATACTTTTAACATCCAAAAAATTAGTCTCCCTTCGGGAAATTATAAGTGCAAGGTTGAAATAACAAGTGTTTCACCCTGATCAGAGGCCAGTCGATGGTAACTTTAACATAATGTTTTACTTGTTATGCATAATAATGAACATTGTTTACAATCCCCATGGTTAGGTATGGCATCCTTCAGTTGAATATTTAGATAGCATGATAGGCAATGACTATTATTTTATGTTCATTCATAGATACAAGAATGAGATTAGGAAGATATGCGATGAGGTTTATCCTAAAATATTCCAGTAAATTCAAGGCACTACAATGACTAGATTATCTGATAACATAATAAAGAGACTTGGCAAAATGGGAGACTATTGGTATTACCCAGATGCCTTTATTATGAGGTTAGATGGAATAAGGACATCCCCCTTATTTCTACTAGAACATATTTAAAACACCATAGCAAAATAATAAATTGCATATCATATTTAAAATAGCATTGATGAATAATTAGGTCAAGGGCACTTGGCCTACTATTTCAAGACTCCTTTTAGCATTATATAGCGTCAATATGTGATCAATCACATTTCAATCATGATGATAGGTCTAGGACTCAATATAATTTATAGGTGGCACCTTTCAGGGAGTGGGATTATAGGGAACAATGTAAGGGGATACCTCCTATATATTAAGGAAAAGAAAAAGGTACATGTTTAATATGATCATCAGGAGTTTGATCATGATGTTGTATTAATAAATGTAGTGGATGACACTAAAGTGTGGATGAAGATGAGGAATAAGCTAATATCTATGATTTGGGCTTAGGCCCTTTAATATGATCCTAAAGGGATTGAGGAAAAGGACATTAGTGGCTTTTACCCTAACTACATGATAATCAATCACATGATCAAACTCCCTCCCATTTAAAAAAACCAATAAATTAACAACCATTTGAATCACGCATTCTAAGAGAATTAGTTCCTTAAATTAGGAGGGAAATTCTTATAGGTATCCCAGGTTCTTATCCCCCTTTTACATCTACAATGACTATCATTCAAGCTTTAGGGATAGCCACTACAAGGGATAAGTCAACTTATTTAGGGGAACAGAGAAAGATCTCTTTAGTGACGACACCTCTACCACCCCTTACCACAACCACTCAGGTGAGTATCCCTAAGTTTGTCAATTTTGGCTTTGATTTAAACATAATTTATATGCTAAATAACAAAATACTTAGGAAACATTCTCAGACAATGAATATATAAATAATAATTCTCACACTATTTGTATATATTATTCGAATTATTATAATGTTAAATAGGTAATACATTTCCTATATTCGGGATGGTGAGATCCCTATAATTTCTCACACAAATAACCAAACCACTAAATACAAAATATATTATTGATACAATATATTCTTCCAACTACCAAACACTAATAAAACTAACCCATAATATATCACAAACCTATTAATGTAATATTGTGTAACTGAAAATATTATATTATTACAAATTAACAATGTGAACAAACCCTATAATTTATCCCTTGTGAACATTATTAACCCCTTGTCTACACCCCCTTAATGTAAACATGGGGAAAACATCTTTCCCATATCTACACCTTTACTCACGATTCAATGATTTTCACAGTACAATCACAAACCTTATAGATGGTTTTACAAATGGCTTACCAACAAACAAAATGGGATGGTTTTCAAGTGGATAACCAATAACCACAAACAAATGGTTTTAAAAGTGGCTTACCATAAACCACATCATGATGTGTAATACATTTACTATCTCTCTTCACCATCACATTTTTAGATAAGTTACATAGAAATTATTAGTTCACTTATTAAAAATATGAACATATATACAACATTTATTCTTAATCACAAAAAATTAAATCAAACACAAAAACTGAAAATAAAATATACCACTAAACCAGAAGTAACCCCATCGCTAGTGTCTAATGAGAGGCTATGAAACCTCTTACCTCCATTACCTTCAACCTCTATTAATTTTTACTTAGAATATAAAATATTCATAAGCATAGCTATTATTTTCAATTAGTTCATTTTCAGTATTTGATTCTTCTACAGTGATGGTATTAGCTTCATTTATTTTAAGTTTTCTATTGAGCAAGTCTTTAGCTCGAATTCTAAAATATGAAGATGTATGTCCATTTTTATTGTAGTATAAGCATTCAATTACCTCCTTATTTTTTACAAAGATCTTGTGTATTTTTTTGAAGTACAATGCAATTTATTCTTCTACATCTTCTTTAGTCCTTTCTTATTCAACTAGAAGAGTTGAAATCATACCTTTGAGTGATTTTGAAGGCATCTGTCCAAGAGTGAAAACAACATTGCTATATTTGGAAGGAAAGCTATTCAATAATATGGATTTTGCATCTTTATCTTATATTAGAGATTGAACTTCTACTAGGTGTCTCAAATATGATCTTAGATCATTGATGTGACTAGACATGTTGACCCCATCATTCATTTTGAATCTAAACAAGTAGAGTTTTAAGGAAAGCCTTGCGTTGACTACTTTTACTCTAAACAGTTTGTTCAGATTTTCCCACATTACATTTGATGATTTTTCAAGATCTACATAATGTAACTTAGAGTCAGAAAGAGCCAATCCGATAATGGCTTTGGATTTATCATCCCTATTCTGCCATTCTACTAACTTTACTGCATCATGGATGCTATTTCATTTCCATTCACTATCCTCCATAAATTTTTGTTCATTAACTGCATTTGAATTTTAAATTTCTATGTGTGGAAATTGAGCCCAATAAAATTTTCCAATGGGATGTTCATTATGATTTTAGACCAACACAGGATGTCAGTTTCCACCTAGAATGCATCCTTTACAAAATACGACTTTTAAAAAAAATAACTACGATGACTCTTATACCAAAAAGAATTTTAACGAGCATAATTTTGATGACAAACAATTTTAAGATTTAAAAGAATAATTTGAATTAACTTAATTTCTAATATAGTTAGAAAATGTAATTAAAAAATGAATACATCTTGACACTAAAATAAAATGGAAGGCCACAAAAAGATAAAACTAAAAAGTTGATATTGACAGACTAAAAAATCTCATTTGCATTGGTGATGAAAATGGCAAACTTAAATTAAGGATTTCATGAACAAAAACATGGAGATAGATGTGATGGAAATCCTAAGACCACTAATATATCTAATTTAATGAAATAATAGACAAAAAATAAAACACCTGACCTTTACATGCTAGTCTAAGAATCATTGGATGCAATGTAGAATGCATGCAAGGTGTCAGGAAATAATGTGATATGTATAGTATGCCATGAATCAGTCAAGGAAGACTACAAAATATTATACAAGCTATAGATGATTGATTGGAAAATATATAAACTATGGATAATTGTTTAATGTTATTGAGTGATGGATATATTGACAATGCACATCCCTTATTATATTCTAATAAAGAAATGTCAAACTTTCAGATCCGATAAATCAAGGTTCATTTTTGGTAGCTAATACACAATAGAAGTTATCTATCATGCTTGGACAGTCTATCCAATACTACTTATTAACTTTGTAAACCTACCAAATCCTTGAATGTTTGCATGTGGAAGATGGATATAACGAATGGTGAATAATTTACCATTGGTATTGTCAATAGTAGAAACTAATCCTTCACACTAGATCTACACACCTGATAGTTCGAATGACCAAGCTTGGTGGATATGGGCCAAGATCAATATTTTCACATATACAACTCCAATGTCTTTTTCAAAAAAATGCACACAGGTCCAACACAGTTATAGAGGACTCTCAAGCTTAATGAAATTTTTTATCTCATAGGGAAACCATGCTCTAATACTAGATATAGATTCTAGTTTTGATTTAAATAGGATTTATATGATAAATAAAAAAATAATTAGGAAACATTCTCAGATAATGAATATACAAATAATAATTCTCACACTATATGTATATATTATTTGACTATTAAAATGTTGAATAGGAAATACATTTCCTATATTCAGGATGGTGATATCCCTATAATTTCTCACACAAATAACCAATCCACTAAATATGAAATATATTGTTGATATAATATATTAATCTAACTACCAAACACTAATAAAACTAACCCATAATATATCACAAAATTATTAACATAATATTGTGTAACTAAGAATATTTACGTTATTACAAATTAATAATGTGAACACACCCTAACAAATTTTTTATAGAATAATTTACTATCCAATCCAACTACTGTGGATTCTCCTAAGTCTCCTAAGTTTCCTCTAGCAAGTTAGATTCCTTCCACAACCATGCTAACACCATTCACCACTTATACCAACACTAGTGTCACACCTACCACACCTTCACTACCATCTCTAGTCATATTTTCTACCACTGTTATTCCTCCATCTCATCCCCCTTCCACTCCACTTATCTTCACTTACCAAAGGAAGCATAAGGGCCTTCCCATTTCATCTAAAGGCAAGCAACCAAAATAAATACCATCAATTGGTCTTCAAATTATAGAAAATTATCTAGAGGAAGAGGAAGTAGATGATACAATAGATGTAATGGAACTAGAATAAGGGCCTAAACATATATTATCTTTGGTTTACTATACCACTAATGAAGAGGTAGCTGATGAAGTAGTAAATCAAGAAGAACCAGAGATGAGCACAAGTGCAAAACCAAATGATGAAGAGGTTAAACTAGAAAAAGTGAAAGCCTTGATTCTAGGAGAATAGAGAGTGAAAGAAGCCTAAGATGGCATGTCTTATTAGTCAATCCTCACACAATAATAGAGATAGAGTATTGATGAGTTAGTCTCTTCCATTGTTTCTTCAATTACTAATGTAGAAATCCTAGCTATGGATTTGTACCTAGTTATTCCTAATATTGTTATATCTAGTTCTACTAGTTTTACTATTTATTCAACCATTCTTTCTTTTCCTAAGTTAATAAGGACTCCCAAGGCAGTCCATTTTGAGAATTTGGTGATTATTTCCATATTTAACCCCCAGATACCACTAGTTCCAAGGAAAACATCAGTTAAATTAGAGCTCCCCATGCCCCAATCATTGCCCATGCCATCAGCTATAATGATTATGTAAATAACTTCGGGTTTAACTAGATTTTTGGCTAAGGTTATTCCAATGAAAGAAACATCTCCATGGGAGAGGGTTGTTCAAACACCTCTCTAGTTTCCTATTCAAATAAGTGTATCTTTGATGCCTCCATTTATTATAACCCCTCCTATGAATCCTCCAACTTCTCTATCCTTAGGTCCAAATCCATATGAAGAAATAAGGGAACTCCTTATTCCTTAATGGGTGGAGGAAATGCAATATGTTAGGGATGAGAGAAAAAGTTTGGTCATTACTTAATTGCCCATAGTCTCTACCTGGTTTCATAAGAAGTGTGGGATCATTACAAGGGTTAGGAAGAGGAAGGTGTTGAATTTGTAACAAGTGAGGAAATGGACTTCAAACAAAGGGATAATCTTTTCCCTTTGGTAAAGAAGTCCAAGACAAACATAAATGACCCCCATAGTATGCAGAGAATTTTTGTGCTTTTATGGATTCTATAGGTGAGTCAATTCGAGAAATTTATTAGAACAAGGAGGATGCATTAAAAATCTTACAACAGAGAAAAATCATACAAGATCCTTAGGATATTATTGTTGATTTACAAAGTGCTGATACCAAGTAGTATAATATTTTTTTATAATATTAAGGTTTCTATGGTAGATGTTGTTAAATTTTGGAATTAGATGAAGGAATTGGAAACAATATTGAATTTTTTGGTTCAATGCTCTAGGAATAGTGCATTCCAGAAATTATATCTAATGACTAACATGGATCTTCCTAGTGTATAAACTATGTGATTTCAAGAAGGGATGCTTCACTCAATTAACACAATTAAATGAAAACATTGTTGGAGCAATTTCTTAGTCATGAAAGTGAGGACCTAAAAATTTTAGGATATGTGAGGGTTACCAATCTGATCACTTGAACAAGCTGACAATAAATGTGTAGGAAAAATTATTAGAGGAAGAATTCTACACTAACACCCACTTAAATGTAGCTTAGGTGGGTAGAGTAAATGGGTACTAACAACATGGATCGATGAAGTACCCATTAAAAAAAGGATGCAGTGTGAATCCAAGTGTCTCTATGGATTGTAATCCATCTTGCTAGAATATATGGATGTTGAGTTGATGTAACTACCAATTTGAAGTACGAATGGTGATGAATATGAGGATCACTAAACATGAACATTACACTCTAAAACACTGGGTATAATGATAAACCTGAGGAAGAATTTCCTAAACACCCTCACTCAATGCTAAATTAAGAAAAGATGGAAATTAAAGTCTCTAAAAAAGTGAACTAAAAATGGTGATAAGCGATCATAAAGACTAGTGGGGATGCCAAACTAGTGTCACTGCACAAAAAACCACCAAGAATGCCACTAAGACATAATAATACTCATATGATTTTTGACAAACAAAGTGCCTGGGTAAGACACCCATGTATAAAGGAGGAATCTTAAGTGCACAAAAATACACAACTACTAAACAAAAAGCTCAAAAAAATAAATAAGAAAAAATTAGAATTAATGTGCAATCTAAGACTTTATTAGATGGTTAAAAAACCATCACTGAAGTAGGTGTAAGGGATTCTCAACATGCAAAGATGATTTTAATTGTATGTAAAAGGTGAAAGGTATGTTAAACACTTGAATATGTAGTCAAAAATACAAAATATTAATACTTGGTGCAAGGGATACTCAACACCCAAAAAATCAATATCTATACACATACCCCCCATAATTTTTAATGGGTAGAGTGGATGAAAAAAGTATGTATGAGTGGGTTGAATCCACTACTCAAAAAATGACACACTAACATTGTATGCACTAGAATAACTTCATATGATGCTAAAAGGGACTATCAAACTATCAAAAAAGACAAGCTGACATTAAGATTTACTAGAATACCTACACTTCAAGCTATAGGATACTTTCAACTATTAAAAATGAGTGTCAAAGATACAAATAAAATATCTAAAAAATATGGCCCTAGTGGTGATGGGAGAGACTGGAAATTGAAATAGTAAAGGGTGCACAAACTAAGGTACACACATATGAAGGTAGATTATGCTATAAAAGTAAATCCTCCATGACACTTTATAATTTATCAAGAGTACAATATATCCAAAAAAACATCAAATGAAAACAATGAAGAAACTGTATACACCAGAATAGCTCCAAAAAAGGATACTTTATCCACTTGTCAAAGAAGTCATCACAAATCATGAGAGTTACTCCAAAAATAATGGAGTAGTGTTTGATAAGAGGGTAGAAATAAGTACAAAATACATGCAAAATGGGATGTCAATCATAGCCAAAAATACATCTAATATAGTGCAAAGTGTAATAGTGGATGAAGAAATAAATATCCATATATAAATGAAGTTAGAAAAGGATGAAATAGAAACCCCCCATGGATGTTGTATTAGGCCCCTTAAAAATTGGCACATTGTTATTTTAGTGAAAATACAATGAAAATAGGACCAATGGAATGGGCATGGAAAAAATGCACTTAAAAAAAAAAATAACACTCAAAGGTGAGATACTAATCAAAAGTTATTGTGATTCCAATTTTATATCATTAATGGCCCAAATTAAATAAGATTACATAAAATTTAAATGCACTAAGGAACAAAAAAGGATTTACCACTTTAATAAAATGTGGGTAGAGGGATTTGATTCCAAGACAGCCCACATGACAATGGTTTACCAAAAAAAGATTTACCACTTTACCTATTACTTAGTTTGAGAAACTACTTTTAAATTTGTTTTTAAACCACTATTAATGTAAAAAAATGACAAAAATAGGACATAAATACTCAAGCATATGAGGGAAGGTGCATGTATCTAGTGAAAATCTTCAAAAAAATTGTTTTTGGTAATATTTTTGTAAAAACTAAGCACACATCAAAATGGGTGAAAACTAACTTCAAGAAGACCCCTCTAAAGGAAAACACAATGAAAAAGATTGATTTAGAAGTTGTACATCTAAATACAAGGATATATGGCCTATAAAATCTTAGAATATCTTTTTTTTGTGGCTAGATTTGATGAAATCTCCTTGTACGACCTAAAAAGATGAAACCTTGCTCTAGTTTGAGTCTTTGGAGTATTTATAAAACTACTTCACTTGGCCCTAATTTGGCATCCCAAAAATCTATATATCCTACTACATAATGGTATAGTGTGGTCCAAGATTAAAGATAACTGAATTTTCTATGCTTTCCAAGAATAAGATTTCATTTTTTAGTTCGTATGTCCTCAAACTAGTAAAAAATTGTATGATTGTGTAGATGACAAAGATATACTGCTCAGTCATTGTTCAATCCACCAAAAAATCTCTACACCCTAATAAAAAATTCTACAAATTAGTCTAATATGGAATTTGGGACTATTATTTAAATTTACCAATTTTTAGATTTGAAAAATTAGCTTCATATCGCCTATTGTGAGAGAAAACTGTATAGGTGGTGGGTAGGTGCCAACACACCATCGATCAAGTTTTGAAACAAAAAGACTAAACATCTAGGTTTTTGGTGATTATTACAAGTTTTATAGGACACAACAAATAGTTTTATACATCCCTGTTCTTTCATATTTAGATTTTGATACATGTACAACCTAAAACTATAAAAAATCATGCATAAATACCTTAAAATATTCTAAAATAAACTTAAACATGGGTCTATCAAATGAATCACATGATAGTATAACCTAAGATCCCGATGGCATAGTCAATGGACAAAAAAATATAGATCAAATATCTAAACAAAACACCACCCAAAAAATGAATGGATAGAGGAGTACAACCTATCTGAGGAGTGGACAAATAATGTGAAAAATGATAGTTGGAGATTGATCTGATACCATGATAAAGTTTGGAAAACTCTTCAACCAAGATATTTTAGAGAATCCATTACCAAAAACATGAATCTAATACATTTCACAAAAAATAATAAACTATCTATTATCCACAAATAAATTATACAATGAATAACTCACCTTGCATTGCCTTATGAATGACTAGGTGAATAGGTACATATATAGGTGGAAGATAGGAGAATCCAAACCATACAATGCATGTGGGACTAACTTCCCAAAAATAGGTGGAATAAAGAAATGAATACAACATCCTCATACATGTGGGATAAACTTCCCCAATGTACACAAAAAACACCTAAGCAAGCTAACAAAAAAAATGTGTAGGAAAAACCATGAAAGGAAAAAGTCTACACTAATGTAAGCTACGTACCCTAGTCTTATTGGTCATTTATATAAATATTAAAGTGCTATTAAATTTTTTTATTTTACATTCATATCTAATAATTCATTTTTAAAAACTTTTTTAGACACATTAATAAAAAATAAGGTAAGACAATGTTAAATTTGATGTTTCCAAACATCTAATACTAATATAAGGTGTCTACAATGCTTGAAACAAAAGTTAAAGAAAATTATAATTTAACAAAGGAGTTTTGTAGATGAATACCTAATTTAATTCATACATGTGTACTGGGAGTGGCCAAAAATGATGAAAAATAGGTTTAGATGTAGTACATAAGTCAAACTATAAAAATTATAGAGATTTGATGATGCACACAAAATAACTTGTATCTAACAAGTTCAATAGTGGCCATAGTAGTGTCAAACTAGTTTGATTCATGAAACTAGTTTGATATTGCAGATGATGTCTAATTAGTTTGAAATAGTTTGGATTTCTTCATTATCTCCTACTTTCTAGAAACCTCTCTTAGATTGTAAAATTGATGTGTGAAACGTAGAAAAAATTCTTCTCCTTACTCAAAACCTAAATCCTCTCTTAAAAAAACCTTGCAAAAGCATAAAAAATTGTGTAGTTATGAGGGTCTAACTTAATTAGATGCTTATTTTTTTAAAAATTGGAAACTTGTGGATTCTAACAAACAATCAAGTGTATATGAAAATCCCATCCCTTATCCATGTGTATGAAATGCAATAAATTACTCAATTCTATATGCTCTTTCACAAGTCCTTATTTTAATACAAGGATGCAGGTATAACACTTCAATAAATGTTGATGCATTAAAATAAGAGGGTAAATATCCTTAGATATGACATCCAGGTGTAATTCTTGCTTTCATGTTGTCTCTTATAAATTCCTTAGAATTTTCATGTATATATAAACTTATTGAATTTAAATTAAGACCATATTAACATGCAATCTGACATTGTGGAAGTGATAAAACTAATAATTAGGGTACAATAAAACATGGAAAACTAGATAAATGTGTCAAAAAGACCCATAACTAACATTAAACCACTATATAACTATTTTGATAGTGATTATAATAGTATTCAACTAGTTTGATAGTGGTCAACGAACCAAAATCCACAAAAACTTAGATCTATAGAATATAAGAGCATTTGTACGCATAAAAAGGAAAACACTATATATCTAATATGAAGGTTGTTAATTATTCAAAAATGAATGGTGACATGATTATTGACCCCACATGAATGAAATTAAAGTTGTAAGGGAAAATGAATGCTATATGGGGCCAAACACACAATAAAATGTGCCAATAAGATCCTATTTTATAATAATGATCCGTATATACATATACACACTAATAACATAGAAAATCCTAGGGCTATACTAAAATTGGGTATCCAAAAATGAAAGAACAATGTTTATTCATGTTAATAGTGTTATCTAGATAAGGATCCAACACAAAATTGGAAAAGATATGAGGTTAAAGTACCTGCAAAAGCACATGATGCATTTAAAGCATAAAATACACAACATGAACAAACTAATAAATGCTTAATGAAATCAGAGGTTGATTAATGTGTCATAGGTTTTTGAAATGGTAAATATTTTGAGAATCATATGCAATATCATCTTGGCCCAAGATGTTGGTTTTTTGAAAAATAAACATTAAAGCATGCACCTACAGGGCCTTAATATTGTACTATTTTTTAATATGAATGAAAGATTAATATTTTCTTCAACAGATTATATGGCATACTTTTGGAACTAAAAGAAATTAACATTTTACTATTGTTTAATGTAAATGGAAAATTAAAATTTATTTTAGAAAATTATTTTTCATATTTATGGAAATATGAATTTAAGATTAATTTTTAATTGCATAATCAATAATATTTTTCAAAATTAAATTAAAATTATACAAGGCACGGTTGTACAAGACCTTAATATTTTACTATTTCTTAATATGAATGGAAGATTAATTTTTATTTTATAAAATTATTAGTCATACTTATGGAACTATAAGGCCTTAATATTTTACTATTGTTTAACATGAATGAAATATTAATTACCCTAGATGTTAGACAAAGTGGTTAGATCTAGGATGATAAATTCCCTTTGCACCAAGTAGTTCTTGGTTCAAATCCCCTAATTAACCTGATCTACAAGGAATGGGAAATTTTCATAGACCTTATGGTTTATAGTGGCATCTGGTTGGATTAAACTCCATGTCTACATGAGTGTGAATTTTGAAGATAAAATGACCAATAAACCAATAAAATAGAAGTACTACTAAAAAAATAATTATGCTAAAATCAAACAAGATAAATTTCACACACATAATATTACACAATACATAAAATTTCACCTGGTAAACCCCTATGGGAAAAACCCTAACAAGATAACATAATTTACTATAGTATTAACTTAACCATATCACAATAAAATAATGTACTTATTAGTTATAATTTTCCCTACTGCATGTGTGAGAATATATATGCACATCAATAGGTAATTACCTAGTCAATATTATAATACCAAGGGTACCAAAACCATGGGACAAGAATACAACCCATAATGGTTCCTCATAAAATTATGGGCCATACTATCACCCATATTATTACTATATATAAAAATGCCTATGAGATCACCAAAAATTAATTTTTTTTCCCAATTGTTCTACCTATATATATAATACCTAAGGGTTATAACATATGCAAAAGTACACAACAACTATCCAACATTCTCCCACTTATTGAACAATTTGAATAAGGGTTCACCACTACATAATTTTAGAAGCTAGTGGAATCCATGTTCATCTATCTACCACACCAAAAAAACTTCTCATTACTGATAGCCTTGTAAGTTAATCAACAACATTATTATCTCTATCCACCTTCTCCAGCAATATCTTCTTCTCCTCCACCATTTATGAAACAAAATGATATTGGACATCAATAATTTTTGTTTGAGAGTGATTCTCAGGATTATTTTATTTAGGAAAAATTACAATTTGATTATCATAATATATCCTTAGAACCTTTTATATTAAACCAACAGTGGAACACAATCTTGTAAACCAACCTCTATGATAGGTATAGAAACACTTTATTACAATTTTATCATCTAAATTATATCCCCACTGAACAAGTTGAATATATATACACTTGTAGATATATGAAAACCAATATCTCTAGCCCAATCAAAATCCACATAGCCATATAGATTCAATCTATTTATTTCACTAGTATTACCCGAATAGCATATTGCATAGTTAGATGTTTGGCATAAATAACTAAATATATTATTTACCACACTCTAACATTTATTTCCCATATTTAACATAAATATAATCAAGTTCTCACTACATGATAAATATTAGGGATGGTATAGACCATTGTAAACATTAGACTACTAACAACACTAGTATATGACACATGATGCATGCCCTCAATTTCCTATTGTTTCTTTGTACACTATTCGATGAATATTTTTTAATCATCTAGAAAAGGATTACCCATAGGTTTGGTTTCCTATATTATAAACCTTTATAATATCATCTTGATTTATTTTACTTGATTTAACCACACTTTTTTTATTTACACAATCTCTTTTAATTTCCATACCCAAAATAATTTTTTTAGCGCCTAGACCCTTCATATAAAAATGAGATAATAAATGAGACTTGAATGATCATTTAATTATTATTAAAAATTAAAAACATGTCATATACATACAACACTATGATAACAAAGTTTTCATCTTCCTATTTAGAATACACCTAGGGATCAGTTTTGTTTCATCAAGCCCAAGTCTCAAAACATACCTAATTTCTTTTTATTTAGCATCCTTAGTGATTACTTCAAGCAGTAAATATCTAATTTCAACCTTCTCACCAAATACTTATTTCCCTATACCTTAAAATTGTCTAGTTACATCATGTATATTTATTCCTCTAGATCACCATGAATAAAATTTGTCTTTCAATCCATCTATTTTATTTCGACATTGAAAGCAACAACAATAGCTAAAATAACTATAATTCAATTTAGCTTAGTACCATGATAAAATATTTAACCATATTCAATTCCCTCTACCTAAAAAAATCTTTCTACCATACGAGCTTTATACTTCTTCATTTTCCCTTATGCATTAAACTTATTCTTGAATACCCATTTGTAGCCAACAAGTTTCCTATCTACGAGTAATTTCACGAAGTCCCATGTATTATTTTTATTTAATGACTCTATTTATTCCTCCATATCCTTCTTCCAAGACTTATTTTCATTTTAGATAAGTTCTTCCTTTATAGTCTTGGGGTCTTCATCAATAATTGATAAAAATGATAAAATAAATGCATAATAAAAATGAAGAGGAATATGCCTTTTTGCTATTCTTATCACTTGATCTAGTATTATTTAAATTGGTGTTTTTGGTTTTGAATCATGTGATTCCTCCTCTACTTCATTTAAATTTTCCTCTTTCAAATTAATTTTTAGTTCATCTTCTATAATTGCTTCAAATTCAAACATATATTCTCCCTCTTCTATTTCAACATGAAACTATTTAAGTTCATCCTTTGGTTTTCATACCTATTTTTGAACCCCCTTAACCTGTCCTAAAATAAAATTATGAATTTAAACATTCTTTTTTTTAGGGTTTCATAGCTTATATCCTTTTACAGCAATATTATATCTAATAAATATACACTTTGATATTTTATTACCCAACTTAGTCATTTTTATTTTAGAATATACATATAAACATCATAAAAAAACACTAAGATGTTTGAGAGAGGGTATATTACTAGACCAAATTCCTATGGTTTTTTAATTAGTGATGATGTGGGTGATCTATTGATTAGGTCACTTCTCCCCAAAACTACCTTTCCAAGATTGCAACACTTCCCATACCTCTCACCTTATCGAACAGAGTCCCATTCATCCTTTTTGAAAATCCATTTTATTATGGTGTCTATGGAATCATATTTTTCCTTTCTATTTCACAGTCCTTATAGAATTAATCAAAAGTATTGGAGTAATATTCTCCACAATTATCAATTCCCAAGTCCTTAATCTTATTTTTTATTTGGTTTTCTACAAGAGCCTTAAACTCCTTGAACTTATTGAAAACCTCAAATTTATGCTTGATATATTAAGCCCATGTTTTTATCAAGTAGTCATCTATGAAAGACATGTAATATAGTGAATTTTAGAGAGATGGAAATTTCATAGGTCTAAACACATATATATGTTTTTGATGAAAATAACCATTTACTCTATTAGCACTACTAATAAAATTTATTTATTTCCAATATACATAATGTTCATAGAAATAAAAAATATAATAGAAAATTAGAAATACCTTAAACCATACCTTTAATTTTTATTTCTCAAAAGTATTTCTCTCTAAAATGACTTAATATCTTATGCTAGAGCATTTTATTTTCTGAAAGTACCATAAGAATTAGGTCCAATCCATTTCTATCCTCAGGAACATGTGATCTATTACACCCATAATTTATAGTGTTTGCCTCAAGATTTAAAAATGTTCCATTATAGACTCTTCCTACCAAGACCATGGATCCATTGACCATCTTGCATATTTCCTTATTAAATACCACCTACACACCCACATCATTCATCTTTCTTATAAAAATTATATTTATACCCAAACATAGAATTTTTAGAAAATTGAAAAGGGTTTTAACCCTTATATCTTTGAGCATCATCTTGACTCTCCCTTAAACAACAATATTGTAGATAGAGTTGTATCCCAAGGAGACATTACTCCATTTATCTTTTCATATTCAAAAAAACACTCTATGTGGGGAGTCATATGGAAAGAGGCACTTGAGTCAATCAACCATGCATCATGGCATCCATATGATCTTGATGTTACTAGGAATAGATCCCCCAAGTCTTCATTGGACTTGTATTTATTTATATAGACTAATAAGCATCATATGACTTACCCTTTTCAGCCTTTTTAGATCTATATTCTTTCTTAAAATTCTATGTATTATCACTATTTCAACATTTTCTCTTATTTTTTGTTGTAGTCTTAGATTTACCTCTAGACTTTGATTATTCGGACCTATTTTTATTTCTTTCTTGTTAATGAACTCTTATAATCAAGGCATCATTTGACAATCCTTAATGGATTTACTCCTAATTTCTTCTTATAATAAATATCCTATGATGTCATCAATTTTTAATGTTGACAAAGTAATATATATTTCCATAACTAAATTATCACCATAGTTATGCAAAGAATAAAGCAAAGTAGTAAATTTTTATTCTTCATCCATTTTAATATAGATAGACAATAACTGAGTTACCATAATATTGAAATAATCTATATGTTCATCTATAAAGGCACCAAAATTCATTATCAATGAATACAAATTATTTTATAGAAATAATTTGTTCACTAGAGAGTTTATTTTATACAAAGTCCCCAAATTTTCCCATAGTTCCTTATAATTTTTCTTCATTGATAAATTCAAAAAAATAGAATTTGACCGACACATTCTAGTTAAATTCTTTACTTTTCTATCAATATTTTCCCAATCTTCCACCCTCATACCCATAGGTTGCACTCTTGATATAGTAACCCACCAATATTTATCCTAAATAAGGTCTTCCATCTTGGGCTTACACAACTAAAAATTTTGACCATTGAATTTGTCAATTTATATCATTGTGATTCTTGTCATTATCTTTCACATAAATATTTCCATGCATAGAGATCCCACTCACGAAATATTTTATCATCGGTAAATGAAACCTTAACTCTTCACAAAAATATAAAACCTAGATTTGATATTAAATGAATATAAAATGAATGATAAACCAATACAAGAGAAGAAATACTAATAGAATATTTATGTTAAAATTGAACAAAATAAATTTTACACAAAATATTACACAGTACACAAGATTTCTCCTAGGAATCCCTTATGAGAAAAAACCTAATACAATAACCTCCTTTGCTATTGTATAAACTAAATGATATTTCAATATAATAATGTTCTTTTATGCACCTAAATCTGATCACCGTCACCTTTTTACTAATCCCTCTATTTATCTAATAAATTCCATAGCTATAATACTAAATAATTTAATCCGCCTCTAATATTATTCATCCATTAACCTTATGCTTATCTCACTAATCTATTAATTATTCTAATAATATTTTAATCTTATCCTAATCCTAATTATCCATTATTTTTGAATTTTAAATTCTCATGACCCACTTACTTACCCACCTACCCTAGCCTACTCCTAGGATTTCCTACAATCCTACCCCCTAGATTGTCTAGAATCCCTTAATCACCTATCTAATCCATCCCTAATAATGATTAAACCTCCGAAAGATATTATAGAGGGTTATACCTATAGAACCTTCTCTCCTCTATATTCCTCCAAGGAATTTTTAATTCTTTGGATAATCCTCCACCATATATCCCAACAACCCAACTTTGAAATCTAGCCATTGATCCTTCCTCTCTCTTCTATAATAAAAACTAATATTCCATTGAAATTAACTAAAAGAATCGTAACTAGTAATCACAAGCAACTATTTAAGCCATTATATCTTTATGAATCCATCAACCAATCCATATTCAAAATCATGAATGAAACCATCACCATGTCAAAATTCTAATTCTAATATTTTCAATCCACAAGTTAAATTGGTTTGAAGATCTTGGAGAGAGGTTAGTTAAAGCAAGGAATTGGTAAGATTCATCTTCATCTTTTTTGATTTGTTTTCATAATCTCTCTTATTATGTCTATTGTGTAATTACTCAAAATTATAGTGACACATTTGGTGACCATGGTGGGAGAGGCTCCTCTTAAATTGACATTTTCATCTTTGAGAGTGTTTTCTTAAAATTTTAGGTGAGGTTGAAGAAGAATTGATGGTTAAATATTTCAAAATTTTATATTAATATCTCTAGAGTTTTTTTAGTATTATTTTCAATTTTAAGCTAACTTTTAGAAAACATTTTGGGATATGTTATGATCTGGGCATTATTAATCAGTTGTTTTGATGTCTCTATCATCTACTTGTGTTAGTTGATATTTCATGTCTTTAGTCTATCTGAAATCAATATGACATAAGACCACATTTATTTGAGGTATTTTTGTCAAATGACTCACATGCTATGTGTATTCTTCCACATTTTTGGCAAGGCATTTGAAAATTTGTAGCATCTGACATAAATTTCTTCTCATATTAGGATTTGATGGATGTCCATTTTTAAAGCTATTACTTTGGTATGGGCTGTTAGTAAGTGGGTAATAGTTAACTAATTAGGAGGTATAACATGCCAATGTTTTGTAAATTGATCAATGTATACAACTATTTGATGCATTAGGTGAAGATACCCTTGTCTTTTATAAGCTATACTTTTGTACACGAGTCATGTTATCAAGTTTTAAACCTTGGATTTATTGCATTTTCCTCTTATTTTCTTCTGATCCCCTATTGTATGTCTACGGTCTTGGTGAAAGTATGTGCAATGTCTAGCAAACATTCACTTTCCATTATGATTTAATGAATGTATGTATTTTGTTCTAAAGTAACTATTTTAGCACATGTTATGAGGATGCTAGTAAGAGTTAGAGAGTCTAGCTTTACACCACTAGATTACATTTGATTGAAAATCCCAAAATCATTGCAGTCCCTAAAATAAATTTTCCTCTAAGACATTTGATCAAGCAAGTCACATGCATATTTCTATGGTTTTTAAACTATGAACTATACTAAATTCTATTTGCACTCTAGTCATAAAATGAGGTCATTTTGGCTAAGGGAATTATATAATTGGTATCTCTTGAGCTTGAAGAATCATTAATGTAATTAACCTATCAAATAGTTCAAATGCCACATGTTGGGGGAGGTTAACAAAGGCATCATTGATGCACCAGGAGAAATAATGGTAAGGGGTCAATCTATGAATGTAGTTAGGCTTGTAGGATAATAAAGTGAAGCACATGTCTTGTGGCTTAGGTAATTATAATATCATCTCTTTTAAACTAAAATAATTGAATTTCCTAGAAAGGCACTTTGTTTAGTCATTCAGTTGGTCAAACACTATTAAAGATAAATGAAACATTTAATTTTCCCCCTGAAATGGTTAGAATTATCTAGAAGGCATATAGATGGCAAACAAAGACTTCCAGTAGAAAATAGATAATAATCGAATGCCATCAGGTTTCAAACCTTAAATTTGCTCAAACATTCTATGCATGTTTTTGGGCCTTTTCACCATGTTCCAATCCACATCCATTATACCCATCTATTGGTTATATTTCTTTTTATAGATGTTTTACTAGCTACTATTGATGTTTTACTGAGGCATCAATGTTGTAAAATTAGTACTATTGGGTTTTGAAACTTGATTTTCCATATCAAAATGATCATGCATTGGCACAAAGACATTTTGAGTTAAAATAAAAATTAGTGGTTCTTGGTTTCCCGTTAGTAAATATCTTAGCAAATATATTCAATAGAGATTAGTTATGTCATAATATTTATTAGGCCATGCAACTCATTTGATATTTGTGACCTTTCACATCGATCACCATCCATAATAATTGTTACCTATTAAAAATCATTTTTATTGATGTCATGATTCATGAGACCTTTTTCAGTTCTACAGTTAAGACTTTACATGATATTATGGACTCAGATAAACTTTGATAAAAACCATTCTTTTATGTATATTAAATGCTTTGTAACCTTTTAATATTAATAGTGGTTTTAGTCTAGTCTACTGGTAGCAAAGATAGTCTAGCAATATCATGATTTTAATATTTGTTAATTATCATGAGTTGTCATCATAGTTTGTAAACATTATATTTCCTTCCCTTTTTTTAATAATAATATAAAAAATCATATAAATAAAGGTTAAATTTATCTAACCTATAGGTAATATGACCATTAAAGGAAAAATTATTAAAACTATTAACATTCTCTTTGCAAGTTGCCTCTCCAAACTTACCACTTGAAACTATCAATCATTTTCTTGCAGGCTACCTATCAAAGACATTTTTCCATCTTAAAAATCATTTCATTTATCTAAGATTTTTAATCATTTTAATCACTTGGTCTAAATAATGTTGTCTATTATTGCATCTGGTATATATATTACATTTAATTAGTTAGTTAATTAATCTCTTTTTAGCCTACCTATTTGTCACCTGAGGGATGTAGTAGTGTATGTTCTCCTCCTTGCATCCTTGTGAAGATTCTTGGAGGATCAAAAACCATTCATGAACCCTCCCATTTTTATTTATTAGGGAAGAAATGACGTGGAATTGACACACACACATACTTTCCCTAGTCTTACGGGGATAATGACCATGTATTTCACCACCACACACTAATGCACACCCTATGTTCTGATAGAGTATAAATATCAGGGACAATTGTCATTAGGCTAAGTAGTTGATCCCATATAGGTCCTCCATGAAGTTAAAGAGTAAAATATTTAAATTAGGCATTAAAAAACACCTTACACAGACTTAGGCCCCATTGTACCTAGCGTATATCAAGGATGCATGTAGAGAGCCTGTTTAGCCTAGCTTAAGACCTTTTGACCATAAAAGGTAACTTATTTTTGGAGTCAGAATCAGCTCCCAAGTGAATATCATGTGAAGATAAGGTTGAGAGGGTTTAGGATATTCCATAATTGGTCACTAGCCTACATCCTCACCTATAAAGCCATTAGACAATGTAGTCATCAGGTTACACACCCATAATTAGTTTACTAGTCCTAGGTTTGTGGTTTGATTGCTTGGGTGTGTGTCATGTTAGACCAGTACTATTATGAACTAAGTCATCCTTTCACCCAAAACCCATACACAAATATCTATGCCTTTTTTCATGTACCACCATCCTTTATATTCTTACCTCTATCTTGTACATCCTTCATCTTGTATAATCTTGTCTATCTTGTACATTATATCCTTATCGCATCCTTGTCATACCATTTTCATCTCAAATCCATCTTACTTTGTTGGATTTTAGGTCACACACATGTCCAAAACATCTCCATTTCATTCATATTACCCCTTATCAGTTTATCATCATCTATATATACTTGTCATTGTCTTAATCCCATTATCCCATCACCTAATCACATATCCATATCACCTTGAGTAATTTAATAGAAGGTTTTGATCTATTCCTCTTGTTATCCATCCATATCATCCTATCATTATAGTCCACTATCGCTCATCACTTGGTTAGAACTCCTACCTAGTTGATTTCCTACAAACATCTTGTCACTTTATTGGTTTCAATCTAGCATCCAATCAATCATTAATCTATTCATCTTGCCTATTCAAAACTAACACCCATACAATAATCATATTGCTAGTTTAAATCTATGCATTATAGAATCCCAATCCTCTTTTTATCTTGAAAAATAGGCATTGTCAATATATTATTAGCATTGATTTTACTATCAATCTAAAATATGATCCTAGTCTTACATCATCTCAATCTCATTTTGTCTATCATGTCCTCACCATCACTTGTCATAAAAGCTTAATCATTTAGCCTTGATTTGAAAAAAAACCTATCCAATTGCTAAATCTACCTTCACATCATCCATTCCCCTTTTATCATCTATCTGCATGTATTTGGACCATGTTCTCATAGAACAATACCTATTTGCCAACAAGGATGAGGTCCTTTTGTGAACTCTAGAAATGGGTGCTCACCTACCTTATGACCTTGATCCCATCATTAATAAATTAATTTCCCATGACCTTCCCCATCAACAATCCCTATTTACACCTAACCCACATACTAGCCTATCACAATCAACTCCATCGTCCATTCATCATAATCATAGTCCTCACTATACAAGTGATAAAGTCACCTTATTTAATGAATATATCTTGGCCAAAAAGGACGAGTGCCTTTTATGTATATTAGAGATGGGTGCCCAACTTTATCATGATTTTGATCCCTTAAGCCTAAGGTCACCTCCTAAGCAAGTCCCTCATCAACCCTTATCCCCACCCCATTCTAATCCATCATCCACAATTCCTAGACCTAACCATGACATTTCTAGTCCAAAAATTTCCTTGTTTAATAAGTATATTGATGAAAACAAGGAGGTAATCCTCTTGTGGATCCTTGAGATGGATGCCCAAATTATCAAAGACCTTGACTCCATTCAGTTAACCTTATCTCCAATTCACACCCATCCATAGTTAAATATTCCATTTAACAGTCATAGTCTATTACAAATCCCCCCTTGTACTATCAAAGTGAAGTATAGATTATCAACCTCATCTAGTTCCCATTTGTCCCCTAAACCATGGTAAATTTTAGTGACAAATATTCATTAATTCATGAATATTCTAATGTTTAGAAAAAATTGGTAATTTTTTAGGGTCGGTAGATAGGTGTGGATTACCAAAATTTAGGAATATAAATTATTTTAGGGGTTAACTCACCAACCATTTACAATAATATCTTATATTACACTTCAATTCACCACATATATAGTACAACTACCCCTCGATATCAAATAAGTCAACAAGTAGAATTGAAACTAGAGGACCATAACACCAAACAATAGTAATCAAATAGAGAAACTAGATGGCAATACTAAACATCAATAGTGCCAATTTGAGGAAATATATGATAATGCTGAATGACAATATATTATGATAGTGCCAAATAGAAGTGATGGATGGAAATATCAAACGACAGTGCTAAATAATAGATTTGAAAAGCACAATAGTGTTACCATCAAATGAAATAACTAATATGTAGCATCTACTCTATGTTTGGATGATAGAACTGGATGGCAGAATTGAAGTGTTAGATCCTTGATCATCATGGCATCTAGTGGGAATGGTAAAAATATAGGTTAATTATCAATAAAATCAAGCATATTATCTTATTTTAAAGAGTCAACAAAAAATCCCATATAGCCATATAGTCATAATGCACTCAAAACATAAGGATTTATTATTTTTTTAGTTTGTCATAAATTTGACTTTAACTTTTCAATAATATTCAAACAATTTTACATGTAAAAATCCCCATTGATATCTCACCAAAAAGAATCAACTAGAATAACATGTCACCCCCTAAAGATTATTTTGATGATGACATGCCACCACTTGAAGACAATCCTCTTGTTTTTGATGACAATGATCATGACATTCAAGTGGCATATGATATTTATGGTTCTCTCCAAGTATAAAGTTTAGTTGAAACCTCCACTCAAAAATTTTTATGAAAGAAGAGAAATAGATGGATAATTTGAAGGTCCTTTAAAGTGGACTAGGTACCAAAATTTCCCTTCATATAACTTGTAGAGCCTGGAAATCCTAATGATACTCTAACAGAATGGAGATATAAAATATGTATCTAGAAACTAGGAAAGTAACATAGAATGCAACTAAAAGTAGACATGATTGAGAAATATTGTGGAAAAGTATATGTGATAGTGAAGCACCCAGATGGACTAATAATAAGAACACATAGGTATAAAAAGTAGAAGAATACATGCATGTAAGATATGCACATGAGTACAAAAATAATAAGAAATGTCAAAAGTATCATGTTGAGAAAGGGGGAACAAACAAAGTAAATTTTGGAAAAGTTATACAGTCCCATCTAAAGGCCAAATATATAAATTTTTCTACTATATACCACATTCTAAAAAAAGGTAGATCTATTTCTAAATTTTTAGATTATAAGATTTTATTTCAACATAATGAATTTATGGATATTCCAAAATCACATTGGTTAGATAATAGTTTTTTGAAAATTAAACAAAGTCTAGCATTGGTTGAGAAGGAAGATTTAAAACAAATAGTTCAAAATTCACTGTTCATCTCACTATGTATTGATGAGCTCATAGCAATTGACAATACATCCTATGTTTGCATGCATGTTTATACTTTTGATAACTATTCAAGGAAACATCATCTACTAGTAGTTCATAAAATGGTGTAAAATTGCAATGTAGAAAATCTTCACAAATTTGTTGTATCTAATTTGAAAGATAAAGCTATGATTGATGATTATGCAATAACTACAAAGTTAGTGTATGTTGGGGCTGATGGTGTATCAGTTATGTAGGGGCATAAAAATAGTTTGTGTGTTCAATTTTAAATAATAGCTTTCCCATATATGATTCCAATTCATTGCATGGATCATATGATAAGTCTTGCACACAAAATAGTTATAAATTTGTTATTGTGAAAAAAGTGGAGGAACTCATTTGTGACCTACATGCTTATATATCAAGAAGTCCAAAACAAAAATTAGAGTTCCATAAAATTTAAATAGGAGTGACTGATGGTAATAAACTATTGAAATATGTTGATACAAGATGAATTTATATGTATGAGCCTACATGCCAAATTTTTGAATAATATCCATCACTAGTAGGTTTTATGTATAAATATCATAGAGAAATTGACAAGGCAAAATATTTTTTTTACCATTTAACAGATTTGGAAACACTGCTAACATTATGTGGAATTATCCCAATGCTGAAAGAAATGAATTATTTAATGAAACATGCTCAGGAGAGTTCTATTTATATTATTGAATTCATACAGCTGCGAAAATGAGTTTGTTAATCTCTAGATATACTATGCACTTTGAATGAAAAGTTTCAAGTCCTTGCTTTTAGTATTTGTCAATATTTGACATATTTAAGGAACCCTGAGAGCTATTTGAAATTGAATATCAATGATCATCTTTATGTCATTGTTAATGGCAAGGAGATGAAAATACACACTTTCTACATAAGACTTGATCTTGTAGTCGCTGAATCTAAAGAACTGCCTATAACATGTATTCTATATAACACTATTCTATCTGACACCCAAATGAAACTAATTATAATTTCATAAAACTTATCTATGGAGATCATATATTATTTTCAAAGGGATTATTTTTTATAGGCCATGGTAGTTTGAATCCCATTTTCTAGAATAATAATAGCAATCAAAAGTTGATTATCAATTTATTTAACAAAACATGGGTTGTTTTGTAAAACATTTTAGTAAATTTATAGAGGTGAATGGAGTAGAAATAAAAGGTATTTTTGGAAAGGATTTAGAGACATATTAGTCAATTCATTTTGAAATTATAATGTTTGAACAATATTTCCTTCTAAGCAAACCAACTAGAAAATGGGGCAATTACACGACTATGGAAAAAACTTTATCCTAGTAGTATACTATAGGAAAGTCTAGGTGAATATTTATGATTATATGAGCTTTGTCAAATAATGATTCTAGGATCAGTGGAAGATGAAAGAGTATTTAGTGCATTATCATTCATTGAGTCAAAAATTTGAAACAAATTGGATAAAAATTTATAAACCTGTTTGAGATTATATGTTTCACATTATGTTGTGGACATGTTTTCTTGTGAAATAGATCTGGCAACATGGAGTTATCTTACAAAAATAAGAGGTGCCAATAATACAATGACAAATAGAAAGGATGTAAATAAGGAAACATAATATGACATTGACACAGTAGATGCAAATATCATTGGCAATGATCAAGTTTGTGTAGGTTTGTTTCCACTACCAAAATATTAGTTATTTATTTATCGTAATTATCATATTCTAAATTCCAACTTCATATAATTTTTTATGTTATAGAATGTTCCAAATACTAAATTCATTACAATTGTGGATAGTATTATCATTTGAAATATTTGATCCATTCTTCATGCAACTTTCCCTTTTATTTAATTGTATTGTCATTTGAAATAACTGTAATTTGATATTGTAGCACCATATTAAGAGTTTTAAATTTTATCTTAAAAATATGAATTTGAATTCAAATATGATGATGATAGAAAAACATATTGTATCATTATTTTGTTTGAACTACATCAATTGAATAAACTTAGATTTAATAATAGTGACTTTACAACATCATAAAATTCAAATTCAAATTCATGCTCAAGCCTAATACCAAATCCATCAAAAAAACAAATTGTAATCCACATGGATCATCCACTAATTAAAACTTAATAAATTGATTATTGCAAATCCACACTTCAAATTGTGATTTAAAAAATATATTTTAAAACAAAACATTGTTTTCAAATATTATAGAGTTTAAATTACCACAAATTAATAATTCTTTGGGGTTTTACTTCTTAGATAATTTCTCAACCACAACATCCCCTATTTTTCCCTTCAATATCCATACCCTTACAAGATCATCAGCTACATAATTAATATGAGTAATATTTTCCCTTTCTTCTTTTACCACATCTCCTACAGAAAGTAGACTTGGATTGGCATCTATCTTCTGCTTAAATAAGGCATCAGGATCTCATCCTTGCTCCTTAATGATTTTTTAGATTATGTTGTTATTATTATTCAATATAAAAAGCTTCTCCTTAAATTGAATGGAAAAATATAAAAAAATTCATGTATTTTTTAGATGCACATTGAAGACCTCAGCTTCTTTTTTCAAATTCTCATATTTTGTCTACAATTTAAAACAAAACCTAATTAGATTTGAATAAAAATAAGTATGACATGAAATTTGATTAAAATCAAGATACATTACCAAAGTTTTTTTCTTCTCGGCATTCATAATCACAACAAGGTTGATGTCTTTCACCCATTTATTAAAATATCCATTGGCTTCTACATTCAAATTCTCCAACTTATTAAGCATAATAGTCAACACATTATCATTTTAATTATTAGAAATAGTAATTGACCTAGATTTATCTTGGGTTAATAAAGCACCAATATTTATGAGTTCATGTTGCACCAATGAAAACAAATTTTCTCATTGGGAGTGGTTGTGATAACGGCTATTTATTTCTTTTATCAATGCCTTTACCTGAAACTCCCAAACATTTACATTTTTTAATTCATGTCTAACTCCCTCAATATTTTAAGTAATATTTTTTGATAACAAATTATTTAATGTAAATGATGTAATAACATCATCAGATAAGAAAATCATTAGATAAGACAACGTTCTCTAATGGGGTGGGGGATGAAGAGGTACAAGTTTCCTCCTAAGTAGTCCCATGAACATCTACTTCCTAGATAAAATCATGTAGATTGAAAGTAGCTAAAACAAGTTTTCCAATTTCAATCCCCATATATTCCTCATCAAGATCAATTTATTTCAAACAATTCAATCCCTACCCACTTGATATACCTTCGACAAAGAAAGTGGAGAATTTAAAACATGATAATTTTGATGTTCCTCTGTTAGCTATCAGTGCTTATGGTAATGGAAGAGTCTCCCCCCTTGAGTGAACTATGTTCAAGGGTAGAGGCAACATCATAATGTTCCTTAGATATTTAGGATGCCCTGTAACATGTAAATTATTCTATAAAAATGGTAAATTTTAAAAACAAAACTAAATGCTAATTTGGAATTAAAGCTTTAATACTTGTATTTAGAGACAATATCTCCTCTAATCTAAACAATGTATTGTGAGTGATGGGGGTGGTTTGATCTATTTCATTAATAAAAATTGTAGTCATAAAAAACTATAATAAAAAACAAAAAACAAAAAATAAAAAAAACTAAAATGTGCAATGTAAAATACCTTGCACAGAGGGTCCAAAAGGCACATTAATTGTTGAAGTTTGTTGTGGTGGTGGTTGTTCCATGATAACCTCAATTTATACCAATTCAATTCAAATAATAAAAAATAAATAAAATATTGCACTTGAAAGTTAAAATATCATTAGAAATTTTTAAATAGTAAACCTACACTCAGAGATGACGAAGAAGAAATTATTGCACATTTCAAAATCTGAAATGATTACAAGGATGATTCCTGTAGACTCAAAATCTGTAAATTCTTCAACTCCATTCTACATTTTTGAGGCATATTATTTTCATGAGGCATGAAATCTTGCCTATAAAAAACAAAGTTCAAACATAGGTTAATTTTTAACTTGGTAACAATTTAACAAATAAACAAATTTTTAACCTTAGTTCAATAAATAAACAAATAAACTAACCTCATGTTCATCCAAAAACAAAGTATTTGTGATCATCTTTGGATGAAGCACAACTAGAATCGGTGTTTTTTGAATGTCATATAAGGCATCATAGTACAATGCTAGAATAAAATTTGATCGAGAAATAATTGAACTGGGATTGGTACAAGCATAATTTAATTCAGGCTTTATCCTAGAAGAAATAAAAGTGTACCAATCATATCTCAAATTAGAAAGAGTATAAATAATGTAAACCAGTGCATAATAAGGAATGTATAATGGTCTTTCCTACAATACTACTCTTGGTAGGAAAAATTGAACCATTGTTTTAAAAAAAGTGTCACCTACATCTTTCATGTGGAGGCCTCTCTTCTAACTATCTAAAATGAAATAGAAAAATGAGGAATTTACATATCAAAAGTTAAATTTTGGATATAAAAAAATTATAATTACATACCAAATCGATCGATATACAAGGCAAAAGATAACTCCAAATACTTCTTGTCATCATATGTTAGCATTGATTTCAAATTCATAGGGTTTTCATTGTGAAATCTAGAAGACTTGTCAGATTGTGAATCTCTTCTGGGAAGGTAACAAAGAAAATCATTCTAGAGTCTAGGTTTATGATGAAGTTATTCTTTCTAGTGTCATAGGAAGACATTATCTATTTCAGTAACCTAATGTCTATTTCATAATGGGGCATATATAATAGGCCATCAAATTTGCATTTTAAAATCCAATCACTATACACATCTGGTTGCTATATGATCTTTAAAATATTTGAGCATAGCAGGTTCTTGAAAATGTATTTTCTTCCATGGTTGGGGAATTATTATGGGTGGGGGAAAAGGGGGATGAGAAATCTATTCTTCATAATATTAAAAATGAGGGTAGAGGGTGAGTATTTATAGGATAAGGGATTTGATCAAGAAATCAAATAGTAGACCAGTAACATTAGTCATCCAGCAGTGCGACTTGACATCATCATTTGACACTATTTACTAAGACCACTATTGGACACAATCATTTGACACTTTACATATAGTGCACATCGACTACTACATGTTTTTTGGCTTAGCCATTTGACATATCCATTTGACATAATTGTGTGACACAACCTTTAGACATAACCATTTGACACAAGCATTTGATTCAGTGTAACCATTAATCACATCCATATGACACATCATCTATCACATCATTTGGTTCATTTTTTCTATTATATTATTTGGTATAGCCTTTAATGGTTCTATTTGGTGTCTATTTTTTGGTGTAGTTGAATAATTTTATGGAAAAAAGAGCCATCTTCTTATTTTCACTTTTTTAGAATCATCATAGATTTACCATCACCCATAGAGGATTCGCCATAGTTATGAATCAAATTTCCCAAAATCACCAAATATTTCCTAGGTTTTCCAATAGGACCTCTTAAATTTAACCCTACCCTAAACAATTTGACACTCCACCATCTCCTTACATCATGATATCACCATCACATTCTTCCACTCCTAAATCCAATACCATAGACAAGCAATATACCCTTTTCCCAACATCCATGTAAACGTCATTTTTGAAATTTAGGTCTATAGACATGATTGTCCACCCAAAAATAAGACCTCTATATTTATCTAAACATATGCCCTTATGGTATTTATAAAAATTAATTTGTATATATCATAAAGTCCCCAGACATTCTATTAATCTATGTCACCCTTTTAGAGTTTGTATCCAAAAATTAAGTGATAATGGTGACATTAAAATTGAGGGAGAGTTCAAAGCATCCATGCATAAGAGTGTGAAAAATGGGGTATGCCAATAATTACTTATTGAATATAATAAATATTCTCCCCTCCCTAACTCAGGTCATGACTTCAATCCCATTCATCCAATTCACATCACATCCCCCATCTTCATAAATCCATTAAGCATGAATCATCCCTTCACAAACCCAATATGAAAGAGGTACTTGAAAAAAATCATATGGTTCCTATTAGAAAATATTCTATGGGGTAAATCACCTTGTCAACATCCCTATTAGAGTTTACATCAGAATGGTTAAGATCATGTTCAACAACAACATTTAAATCATAAATCATATCATAATCACCATCCTTAGTAGATTATGAAGGTCATGATGACACCTATCTCTTTGAAGATATCTCTACCATCAACAAGTTAGAGGGTGTGGCTCTTGATCCATCCCGAGATGATGAAATTATAGCACAATCCTTGGATGCTTTATCAGCCAAAAATCATAAAGTTTGATACAAATCAGCTTTAGATGTTAATTCCCCATGAGTTTTAGTGATCCTTTTGAGATTCTTAAGGACACTTTCTCTGAAGTTAAGGCTAGGGATCCTAGTGACCCTTATGAAGACCATGTTTCCCATTATCCCCTTAATCCACCACACATTATTAATCATCCACCTCTCCTCCATAAACCCTACATCCCACTCTATGAATGGGATGAATAGGAACATGAATCATTGGATTTCCCTCTAAATGCAATATCATGTTATGAATATACAATAATCCAAGCCCATAATCAGTTAATCCAATCAAATAATCAAGACCACTATGATCTGAATCTACTTAATCAAAGTCAAGATGAGTCTTATAATAATCCAAGTCACAAAGAATCATTCCTTAGTACAGATATCCTTGAAGTGTTAGGGGTCTCTGTAAATCAAAATCATTTATCCAGTCAAAAGTCACTTCCCTCTAGTGAAACCCACAATTAAGCATTAGGAGGCATCCAAAGTCAAAAAAAATAAAAAAAATTAAAATATCAAAATAATGTCAAAATTACTAATCATATGGCCAACCATCCTCTTAATGTTTAGATCAAAGAATAAATAAATCAAAAGGTTTTGGATCCCTTAATCTCATGGCACCAATTTAAAGAATCCCCCCACCATATCCAATGGTGTATGCACTTTCTGAACCCCATCTCTACTCCCCTTCTAGTCAGATCCATCATAGCCATATCACTCATTCAAAACCTATACCCCACTATTAAAATTGAAGTGTAATCCCATCCATACCACACACCAATTTCCTAGGTAGTATTGCCTCTTGTATAGGTTACAAATACACCTAGTTGAGATGTCTGGAGGATGTTAAATCAAGAGTCAACAAAGGTCACCAAGACATTATCAAATCTAACATCGATTACATGATCCTTGCATCATAAATATCTAGAATAGGTGTCAATTAAAAGATCAAGAAATCATGTGCAATTATGCATCTTTCCTGCCTTTAATAAGTCAAGATGCTAATAAGTTAAAAGTGTCAAAAAACCATAAAGTAAAAAATAAAAATAAAATAAAAATCATCTGTCCAATTATGAAAACTAGTCTTTTGCACCTTGGGTGGGTACCATGATGAAAACTAATTTTTGACATCATGGTAAAATAATCTACTATCTGCATTGTACCTCAACACGTGGGGGAAAAATCCACCCATTTCACATCCCTTGTCAATCCTCTCCATGTCATCCATGTCTATATTATTCCTCTATATATTGTACCTACCCATCATCTTCCATCATATTATGCATCCTATCTCCCATGCCTTCCTATTTTAACCTTTGTAGGGAAGTGGAAAATGTCTTGAAAAATGTTTTGGAATCATCCTAACATCCTCCTAATAGACACTTAGGCAACTAGCTATTTGGTTTCTTCACAAAGTGGTCATTGGAGATCCTTAATCCGTTCTTCCTTGGTCCCTATTCCCTTTTCAATATCACCCTCATCCTTTTGTCATCCCATTAATTATTCCATCTATACTTATCTTGGTTTCTAGGATTGGTATTCCCTTTAATAGTAACCCCATTTTTATAGTGTACACACATGTTCTCAAAATCCTTAAAAGCTAAAATATTCCAAAACCCCTAAAAATAATAAAAACCACAAAATCCAAAAACATCTAAATGGTCTTGTCACATGTCATCTTGTCCTATGTCCTAAATGTTTCAATCCTCCTATATAAGGTCTTATCCATCTTATCCTCTCATCATCTTGCCTTATCCCAACATCCTAGTAGTCTTGTCTTCTTGTCTTCCATAGTCTTATCCTAATCCAAGTCCCTCGTCTAGTCCAAATCCATATCCTTATTCAAATCCTTATCCTCATCCAAGTCACTAATCTTGTCCAAGTCCATACCTTCCCCAACTTATTATCCTTAATCTAAATCCATATTTTCATGACCCACTTTGTCTAAATCATCACCTAATTCATCATCTCATTGAATCTCATTAGAACACTTAGACAAGAAATATTGACACTACATGTAGGTACTTGTGTGTGTTACTTATTTGTTATGTTTGTCTTGATTGCATGTCTTTTATCATGTAAATATTTGATTGTATTTGTATTTTGAGTCTGTGTTGTATAGTGACTCTTTTTGTCTATTGAGAAATGAACGAGGATGCTATGAGGTTACCAAATATATAATAATGCTTATAAGTTCCCTCAATGATGTAGAGTTTGCTATTTTCCCATGCATTTTTAAATAATTACCTCTTGGTCATACTTATATCATGGGGAATTATATCAAGTGCCATATTTATTGGATTTATTAAACTATGATGAGCCTTATTAAAGCAATGATGACTTGATCATCTACTCATCATCCTTATCCCATCATTAAGTCAATCATCCCAACCCATTTATCTAATATCCAATCAAGCCTTTATTTATCATCTCTTTAGTCATCAATATCTAACATCTCATCTCCAAAATCATTTATCTTCATATAATTCACATCCTCTATCTAACCAATAACATGTCTAACATCCATCATCATCATCCTCTAGTCTCTCTCATCATTTATAATTTAATCTAAACTACATTAGCCTGAGGTCTTGTCAGACTATGTAGGCAGTGCTTAGTCACTTAATGTGCCTAAGGTTAGCTTATCCATTCCTTCCACTTTCTTAATACTTTATCATCATATATCTATTTCTCAATTATCTATATTATCATCCTCAAGTCTTGTGTTGATCAAATCCTTGAGATATAATATAAATCATTAATCAATCACTCTATTGATCCATCACCATAATCATCTCCTTCATCTTTTTGTAAATCACTTGCACTTGTCGATTGGTCCTGATAACTCAAAACATCCATATTTTCTCCCCTCAATCATTCTTGTAAGGTTTACAATTTACTCCCTCGAGTGGGGCATGAATAAAATTGTATATTTATCATTGCTAGTAGTCACATTATGGCTCATTGATTTGATGCAATGTATTCTAATTCTTCTCTTTTATCATTCCTTCTTGCTCATCCTCTTCATCATATTAATCAGATTCAGCTTTGAGATATAATCATCAATCTTATCAAATCATTGTCTATCTTGGTCTAAAGCTCTCCCTTGCATGCATCCTTATTTAGGATATGTTTAAAGCTTGTGGATTTATGTCTTATCATCACCATGTTATGGTTAATTCCCCCTTGGGATGTGTCACCAATAGTAACATAGATATTCTCACTCCTTATGCATATGTCTTTTCTAGGGGAATCATTAATTTGTAACTCATAGTTTCTCAAGTCTAATTCATCTTCTTCATCATATATTTCAAAATCTCACATCCCATCCCCTTATCTATTTTTCACATCCCACCCATTATTTCTTCTTTTGAGTTGCCATCCATCGCATTATTCCTTGCATGTCCTCTCGAGGGGCATCATATCCACTAATATCATCTACTAAAATTCATACATGAAATGGTTTTTATTTAAAATAACATTACTCCTTCCACCTTCATCCACTTGGAATGCCCTTTCAAAGAGGGGCAAAATATATGCACCTAAATGTACTTTCCCTAACACTTTTACTAATTTTGTTATTTATCTAATAAATTCCATAGCCATAGTCCTATATAATTTAATCCCACTCTAATATTATTCATCCACTAACCTTATCCTTATCCCACCAATATATTAATTCTTCTAATCATCTCTTGATCTTATCCTAATCCTACTTATCCATTATTATGGAATTTTAAATTTCCATGACCCACCTACCATAGCCTACTCCTAAGATTTCCTACATGCGTACCCCTAGATTGTCTAGAATCCCTTATTCACTTATCTAATCCATCTTTAATCATGATTAAACCTCCCAAAGAGATTATAGAGGTTTCCATCTCTATAACCTTCTCTCCTCTATAATCCTCCAATGTATTTTTAATTCATTGGATAATCCTCCACTATAGATCCCAACAACCCAACTTTGAAATCTAGACATTTATCCTCCCTCTCTCTTCTATATAAATAAAACCAATATTCCATTGAAATTAACTCCAAGAATCACAACTAGAAATCACAAAAAACTATTGAATCCATAAGATCTTTATGAATCCATCAGCGAATCCATAATCAAAATCATGAATCAATCCATCAACATGTCTAAATTATGAGTCTAATCTTTGTAATCCACAAGCTAAATCGGTTCGAAGATCTTGGAGAGAGGCTAGTTGAAGCAAGGAATTGGTAAGATTCATATTCATCTTTTCTGATTTGTTTCCATAATCTCTCATATTGAGTATATTGTTATAGCCCATAATAGTTTCTCAAATACTATGGGTCATAATATTTCCCATATTATTACTATAGGTAAAAATACCTACAGGATCACCATAAATGAATTTGTTCCTAAAAAAAAAATCTTAGGGGTTCCCACCCTCAAACCCCTATTGGGGGCCCCCTAGCCCCCAAAATTCCCTAGTTAGACTGATTCCCTAAACCCCAATTATTGTGCTTGGATATATATTACCCAAGGGGTGTAGCACATGCAAAGTATACAATAAATATGCAAAAACTTCACCTAGTTATTGATTCCCCTAGTCATTAAAAAATGGAAGATCAATATTTATTTCATCAAACTATTATTCATACTTGTGGAATTACAAATGTAACATTAATATTTAATTATATAATTGATATTATTTTTTAGATTGCAGTTAACATTATTCTACTTATGTTTAGATATGAATGGAAAAGTTATAAACTATAATGAGATAAATGGAATCAGATTTCACACTATTTTTGAAAAGCATGTTTCATTTTATAATATAATTTTTTAAATAGCTATTTATACGTAATAAGAGTGGATGACATCACACTCCAAAGCATCATATTATTCCCTAGGGATGATAAATAAATTATAATATAAAAAATAATAAAAAGGGTAACATATTCAAAATAATTAATATTCAATAGAACACCAAAGTAGCAAGGCAAAAGACTATTCCAAAAGAGCAATAAACAAAGTTGGAAAAAATAGAGGATCATCTATCCTGTCATCCCTATTTTATTTGATGTAATAGTTATCTACTCCCACACATCACTAGACTTGTTTTTGTTTTCTTCTTTAGTTCACAAGAACTATGAGTAGAAGAGGGATATTGTGAATTAGGGGAAACACTTTGGCATTTGTTGCATGCGTATTATATTTTTATCACACCAAATCCATGACCTTGATAAAGTGACTATTGGTGAGGTGAGTATGGATGAACCTGACTAAATGTATAATGTGCACTTCCCCAGTTGTGTAGTAAGATCTGAAGATGATCCACCTCTAACTAAACTTTATCCACCTACACTTGAATTTGTAACATCATATTGGATATGATGTTACCTATTATAGTATTGAAAAAATAAATCATAAAATTAATTGTGTTTTTTTATGAAAATCCCATGAGACATCACACTTTGAGTACTTTATCATAGAACTTTGAATTGACTCCATTAAATGAATATTTGAAAAGGATTTTTTTAAGTGCAAACATAATTTCAAAATTAAATAGAATTATCGAGCTCATGGAGCTAAAATTAAGGCCCTTATACACTAGTTAAATTTTTTTTCCCTTCTTTTTTCTAGATAAATAATAGATTATGTTTAGGCTATTAGAGATGAAAATTAATGTCTCTTGAATTTTCCTCTTACAATATTTTATCTCTCAATATAATGGCATTTGTTATTTAGCTTTCCACACCAACTCATGAAGATTCCATTACTATGTGTGTGCAATTATTCCTTGAAAATCCAATCAAGAACTCCAAGAGGCCTCTAAGAATATGTCACTCTAGGAGGCCACTTAGAATATCTTCCTTTCATCCATTGAGGAAATATATGATTCCAATAATAATATGGTAGGATATGAAACACCTAATATTGATGGATTTCCCTATGAATTCTACCAATTATTTAGATATACCATTTGTCTAAAATTACAAAAAGTTTATCTTGAGGCTATTTAGACCAACTCACATGGAAAAATTATTAATGATGGTAAAAAAATTTCATAAAAAAACTTGGGGACCTAGATCTAATTACTAGTTAGAGGCTAATCACCTTTATAAATGTGTCATATAAGATTATTTCCAAATCACTCTCTCTCTCTTTAACTTAGATATTTTCTTCCTCTCATTATATGCCTAGAGTAATATGGTTTTAATCACAATAGATATATCGTAGACAATATTAATGTAAATTGGGAAGGTAAGTCACTCTATTTGGATTAAAATAATATAGATATTTGAATACGACATATCACCATTTAAAACCAATAATAAAAATATTGGAATATAATATCACATTAATAAAAAATAATAATAGCAATATCAAAATGGTATTTCAAAACTTATGATACAAAAAATTGTGATATTATCAGTGGCAATGCATAATAGTGTGTCCCACTTTTTCACTTAAATAGTTTACATAAAATCCAATATCCTTCCTAAAAAAATGTTTTTGGTTGGATAAAATTAATAAGATATATTTATTATAGATTATATGCATCCACATTTTTCCAAAAAAAGTCTGTCAAGTGTATTTAGGGATTTATTTTTTATTAATTTTTTTGGGTTGCCCAGTAGGATAGAATATTATGTTTTCACCCATAATTCCAAATTAATAGACAAATATTTTTAGATTAAACATATCTCTACAAATATCTACCACACATAATGATTTCTAGGCCTACTTAGATTTCTAACCATTAACACACATTGATGTAGTGTATCATACACCAACATCTATTTCATCATCTCTTTCATCTAAAAATTAATTTGACAAAGTTATTAATATCATTTATCATATTAGAAAACAAGTGCATATCATTGTACAAAAGTCTAATGATTAGTACAATCAGTGCCATGATCAACATCAAGCACCACACACCTTTTAGGTTGGTGAATGAGTATGGCTTCATTTTAATAAGGAAAGAAAAACATGACCCTGTGTAAGTTTTTCTCACATTAGTATAGGCCCTACACCATCACCAAATGAACATGATATAAAATTTTCAAACTCAATCTTCCTTACTACCTTGGTTTACATAATATTCAATGTATAACTCTTGTACCCCTATTTTACACCTTTTATACACACTTCATATGTTGAATATAAAATTCAATAGGTAGATATCAATCCTTATTGAAACACCCCTATAAAAGAATATCAAATAATCAACATTAGGGTCAAATTCAAAAAATCCCTTTGTTTCAAATTGTCAAAATAGTTAAAGTTATTTCCCAAGGATAAAACTTTATAGAAGTGAAATTCATCAACAAGCTTACACATGTTATTATATAGATACACGCAATGAGAACCATTTTTATTCAAGGAGGTTAAAATCATCTAGGAGAATTTAGGCCTTTAAACAAATTGTTGTATAATGGAGGTTTTACTCTGCTCCATATATCATCTTTACCAAAAAATTTACTACCATCCTAAACATACATGAGCATACCATAAATTCATAACTCCTCTTCATTAATGTCACACATCTTTGACAATGTAAATATTGTTTTATGACTTATACTAAATTTTTCAAGACTTTGGTTAGCATATTAACACAAACCAGTGGTAGAGATTGTTGGTCGAATGGTTATGGATTCTTATATTTACAAAAGAAAAAAAATATATAATATATTATTATAGACTTTTATACAAAGAAAATTTTTGGTTTTTGATCCTCAAGATCACACTAGATGTGAGCGGAGAGCATACACCAAAATTATGGTGACCTTAGGAAAACTCAAGACACACTAAACTATTGACTCTTAGAAAACACACAAACTTTCTCTCTACCTTACAATGAAATAAAATATTCATTTTATAAGAGAAGGAAGACCTGTCGAACAAGTAGAAGAGCATCATGACCTAAAAACCTATATTATCGGTAGATAAATTTATATCATATATAAATTGACTTATGGGGGTCCTGATGTAAACTCAACCATTGGTGTCTGCCACAAAGTTATTTTAACATAATTAAATATAATGTATAAAGATTCTTATCCTTTTCATAAAAGTAAGTGACAGAGGAATATTAAGACATGGCCAACAAAGGTCACATAAAAGGAAATCATTCCAATTTAATTTCATAGTTAGATACTATGGCTTTGACATGTTAGACTGGTGTAGAGACAAAACTAGTATACCTAGAGTCTTTAGATTTCAATAAGCTACTAATCTGAGTCATAGCTTACATCTTCACTATTATCTATGGGTGGAATATCGTTGATATGGTTCTTATGCCATTTTTATTCAAGAAAATTTGGGATAAGAAACAATTCTTGGAAATCATCCTCTTCAATATATTCTTCAGTGATATCATGAAAATAATAGTTATAGTGATGCTAGATTTTTTCTCTTTTTTAGATTTTTAGAGATTTCACACCCTTAATATTTTATAATCAAATGAATATTATAATATCCCAAATAGAAGCATAGATAATCAATATCACAAAATAAACTATAGGTATTATCATATCCTTTGGACAAAGGATTATGAACCAAGAGTAAAGGCTTTAACCAAGGAGGTATCCTTTTATACAATCCTAGAAAGAATTGTTCAAATCAAGAAGTAGTTATGTTGGTGAAAGGTTGAATGAAAGTGCATGTCCCCATAGAGAATGTTTCTTCTCTATGACCTTGGCCGGCATATTAACACAAACCAATATCATAGGCTATTGGCTGAATGGTTATGGATTCTTATATGAACAAAAGCATAAAATTATAGAGTAGATTATTACAGACTTCTACACAAAGAAAAATTTCATTTTTGATCGTCAACATCATAGTAGATGTGAAAGGAGAGAATACATGAAACTTTTGATGACCTTAGGTAAACTTAAGACACACTAAACTATCAACTCTTAGAAAATACACAAACTTTCTATCTATCTTATAATGAACCAAAATATTCCTTTTATAAGAGAAGGAATACCAATTGAATAGGTAGAAGAGCATCTTGACCTACAAACCTAAATAATCATAAGTAACTTAATTTCATATAGAAAGAGACTTGTGGGGTCCTGATAGAATATCCACCATCAGTGTCTACCACTAAGTTTATTTTTACATTATAAAGGTAATGTAAAAAATAACTTCACTTATTAAAGTGATAGACTATTGGATCTTGATGAGGATGAAGACATATTTGATGGGTCCAACAAGGCTTCTGCTTCTACCAGCAAATAATTTTTAGATACAGGGTTAAATATGCATCTAATTTAGAATATTTGTTGAATATTCCATTGAGATCCATTGTGATAATTTTCAAATCTTGGGTTATAGTAGAAAAAGGATTCCATTTCAAATTTATTTTGATGATGGTGTAGAAATCAATATCAATAGAGAATTATTATTCTTCATGGATAGTGTGTGGTTCAAATTATTCAACAAAATATTAAAGAAGTTAATTATATCCTGATTGGATTGAAACAATCCATGTTCAGTTTGGTCTTTTGAAAATGTTAGTACCATCTTAAACATACATGATCATACCATAAATTGATAACTCCTCTTCATTAATATCACACATCTTTGACAATGTCAATATTGTTTTATGACTTATACTAAATTCTTTAGGACTTTGGTTAGCATATTAACACAAACTAGTGGTAGAGGTTGTTAATCGAATGGTTATGGATTCTTATATTAACAAAAGAAAAAATTTATAGACTAGATTATTATAGAATTTTATACAAAGAAAAATTTTGGTTTTTGATCCTCAAGATAACACTAGATGTGAGAGGAGAGCATACACCAATCTTATGATGACCTTAGGAAAACTTAAGACACACTAAACTACTAACTCTTAGAAAACACACAAACTTTCTCTCTACCTTACAATGAACCAAAATCTTCATTTTATAAGATAAGGAAGACCGGTTGAACAAGTAGAAGAGCATCATGACCTAAAAACATAGATTATTGGTAGATAACTTTATATCATATAGAAAGTGGCTTGTGGCATCTTGATGTAAAATCAACCATTGGTGTCTGCCACAAAGTTCTTTTAACATAATTAAATATAACGTACAAAGTTTCTTATCCTTTTCGTAAAAGTAAGTGATAGCGGAATATTAAGACATGGCCAATAAAGGTATCATCAAATGAAATCACTCCAATTTAATTTCATAGTTAGATACTATAGATCTGACATTTTAGACTAGTGTGTAGACAAAACTAGTATACCCAAAGTCTTGAGATATCAATAAGCTACCAATCTGAGTCATAGCTTACATATTCACTATTATCTATGGGTGTAATATCTTAGATATGGTTCTTATGCCATTTTTATTCAAGATAATTTGGGATAAGAAACAATTCTTGGAAATCATCCTTTTCAATATATTCTTCAGTGATATCATGAAATAATAGTTATAATGATGCTATGTTTTTTTTTTTCTCTTTTTTGGATTTTTTGAGATTTCACACCCTTGATATTTTATAATCAAATTAATATTATAGTATCCCAAATAGAAACATAGATAATCAATATCACAAAATAAACTATACGTATTATCACATCCTTTGGACAGAGGATTATGAACCAAGAGTAAAACCTTCAACAAAGGAGGTATCTTTTTATACAATTATATAAAGAATTATTCAAATCAAGTAGTTATATTGGTGAAAGGTTGAATGACAGTGTGTGTCCCCATATATAATTTTGCTTCTCTAGGACCTTGGTTGGCATATTAACACAAACTAGTAGTAGAGGCTATTGGCTGAATGGTTATGGCTTCTTACATTAACAAAAGCAGAAAATTATAGAGTAGTTTATTATAGACTTCTACATAAAGAATTTTTTTGTTTTTGACGTCAACATCATAGTAGATGTGAAAGGAGAGAATACATGAAACTTTTGATGACCTTAGGTAAACTTAAGACACACTAAACTATCAACTCTTAGAAAATACACAAACTTTCTATCTATCTTATAATGAACCAAAATATTCCTTTTATAAGAGAAGGAATACCAATTGAATAGGTAGAAGAGCATCTTGACTCAAACCTATATAACCTTAAGTAACTTAATTTCATATAGAAAGAGACTTGTGGGGTCTTGATGGAATCTCTACCATCGGTGTCTACCACTAAGTTTCTTTTTACATTATAAAGGTAATGTACTAAATAACTTCACTTATTAAATTGATATACTATTGGATCTTGATGAGGATGAAGACATATTTGATGGGTCCAACAAGGCTTCCACTTTTACCAACAAATAATTTTTAGATATAGGGTTAAATATGTATCTCATTTAGAATATTTGTCAAATATTCCATTGAGATCCATTGTGATAATTTTCAAATCTTGGGTTATAGTAGAAAAAGGATTCCCATTTCAAATTTCTTTGGATGATGGTGTGGACAACGATATCAATAGAGAATTATCATTCTTCATGGATAGTGTGTGGTCTAAATTATTCAAAAAAAGATTAAAGAAGTTAATTATATCCTGATTGGATTAAAAAATTGATGAAGATGGATTTCATTATTGAGCCTTTGGATAGTAAACTCCCCTTCATTTAGCCTTGCATAAATGATACCTAATCAATAATATTATAGTTCTATAGATGTAGTTATTGAGAATCTTGTAAATCAAGCAGTTAATCCTTCTCTGAGAATTTGCTCTTGGGTCAAAATATTTAATTCATTGAATTTGACATTTTTCACCCTGGTTAAGTTGAATCCTAGAATTGGTTGATGTATCAAAGTTGTGATAGGATTTTGACCTAACCACTCTGAAACATTATTATTAGTTCCTACAATAAGCTCAGCTTTATAATTAAATTGATTAAAAAATTCCTCTAACCTTACATACTTGCCTCTACCATCTTTCTTTCCATGGTCCTTTTCTTTAAAAGTGGCAAACCTGGTGCAATCAGTTCTGATAAAAAATTGTTTTAGATGTAAATATATCATGTCCCTAGATATATATCACTAAGGGAGAATTTTTATAGACATTTTTTTATATAATATATCTCCTTGTCTGAAGATATCCATTTTCTCACATCTTCAATACATACTCCACTAACATACTCACATATATATTATTTATTATGTTTAGTGCAACATAGAATTCCTCCCCATGCAAAGTCACTAACATCTGTATAAACTATATAAATTTTTAAAAGAGGTACATATAAGGAAGGTAACGATTGTCCAGGATAGTTAAAAATATAGAACTTAATTTCTTTTGTTATAGGGCACAAAAATTTATGATGATGTAGCTATGTATTTTTAAGAGCAGGGATGCTCCTAGTTGGGAAAACATTTAATTGAAAAGACATTTTTAAAAAATTTAGGTTTTTTAATAAAAGACCTA